>JAHHUM010001270.1:0-188493 GCA_036173005.1 Crenichthys baileyi
GTTTTTGTTTTTTTTGGCTGATTGCGTTGTTTCATTGGTTTTGTTCAGATAAGGGATGGAAAGCATAAGCTGTGAATAAAATACGGACAAAGTTTTTGCTTTGTTAGGTACTGGGTGTGTGTGTGCAAATGTTGAGCTTAAAGTCAGATTTATTTTTTCCCTTATCGCTGAGGTGAATCTATCTGAGATCAACATGCACATAACCTGCTCTACGTTATGAGTCCTGGTTGTTTCTAAAAAGGCTCCTTGCAGTCATTAACTCTTCCTCCATTTCACAGACAAGAGATTCTAGAAACTGTTTATATGTTGACAAACAGGTAATAAATGTTGATGCCTCATAATAAACTACTTTTAAAAACTATTGGTAGGTGTTTTATGTGAGATTATTAGTTAGCCATGATGACAGTCAGATGGTCTACTGTTTTTAAACCAAATGGCATTCAATTCAAAAGTACTTTATTAACTAAATGTTGTTGTAGTTCATATTATAAAGGTTTATTTAAAGAGCCGTAACAATAAGGGGAATTTCACTGACAAAATATTCAGTGACATCTTTTAATATAAGTATTAGCCGGCTCAGTTTCAATCTTATCTTCAAGCTATTTTCCTATGTTCAGAAATATGAAGTTTGGCTATTGTTGGATTCATAGTTTTAATGTTACCATCTGAGCTGAATTATGTTGTTGAATAAAATGGGATGGAAAACTGTTTTCACATTGTTTACAGATTCCAGAGGGGCTAAATTTATTTTAATAAGGAATTGAAACGTATTTGACCGATATGTAGTCAACCTGTGAAAAGCCAGTTGAAACAAAATTTCTGCTATATAGAGTTAAAACCTCAGGGCTTCAGAATCTAAAGAACAGATGCGAAACCTACTTATTGCTTAACAGCTAAAGAATCTGCAACATTCTTGCCTTCTTCTTATTTTTCAACATTCTTCTTATGCTCCTAACACTTTAGATGCTCTCCATCCTTTGTTGCATATTGACAGAGCCTTAGCCTGAGTTTCAGATGTTATTGCACCAACCTACACATATCCTACCAAGCCACTAGTTTAAGTTACTTGGTTGTTTATCCCTCTGAAATGCTCAATAAAAGTCTGTTCTAGGTTTGGTTTGTCAAAACTGTATTGAATTGCTCAACAGAAGTTTGCTTTGGCACTTATACAGTTTTGTAACACTGGAAAATTCCTCTTTTTTTAATGCATATGCATCCTGAGCCACGAAAGGATCAAAGACCAAACAAAAGGTACATCACCAGTTAGCATGTTTTGACCAGATACTTTTCATTTTTAGACAAGAAAGGGTAAACAAAGGGTGATATATTAACAGTCCATAGAATTACTTTCATTTAAGCGCAAATAACTGTTTAGTTAAAAGAATGCTAGAATTGGTTTCAGAAGGGAAACAGGCACATTAATTAGATCAATACAGGCTGATCAGCCATGGGAAACGGCTATTTTTTTCAGTAATTCCTGAGAGAAGTTGATGGGTTTTTTTTTGTTCAGGTTCACTATTCCTTTTAAGACAGAAACGAATATGCAAGATTTCTGGCTTTGACTGAAAGCAGAAAGTCTCTAAAATTAATTTCTAATATGTTCTGAATTCTATGTTTTGAGAGTGTTTCCATTCAGGGGGTAAATGATACAATATATTTTTTTTTATTTTCAGACTGTTTGCTTTCTGTGAACTCGATACATTGAAGTGGATTTCTACCAAAAAAGGAATAGTAAAGCTGCACTTGATTGTATGTATTGGGTGGAATTGATGTATGTGTTTTAATGTGACATAATTTTTACAATATTTGTTTCTTTTTCTCAAAAAATTTGACTCGTAAAACCTTCAATGGTTAAAATTGTACCTGCGGAAGCCTGTCTGTATACGCTGTGATTTATTTATTGAAAAAAGTGGTAAACATTCACATTACTTTAATTATGAATGAGACTTACTCACCCTGCAGTCAAATGAGATTATTCTACCAGACTTTCATGGTATGAAAATGGTAGGAGGTGAGTTTTTTGTATAATGTCTAGATTATGGCTGAACTTTACCAATCACTTACTTAAAACTGTGCAGTTTTACACCCTATTACCCAGTTTAAAATGTAAATGATTTCTTAAATTTCAGACATAGTTTATATGTGATGTTTCAAATTGTGATGAAAGTCATTTTCAGAATGTTATTTGCTGTTGGCACATTCATTATACATTAAGCCAAGGCTGAACCTTTCATTTTTGTCAGAATTTTTGTTCACGCTATCTTTAAAAGAACTGGATGCCGCACACAAGAATTTGGTGGACTCAAAAAACATCACAAAGCTCAATACATTTTTTTATTTCTTTTTGAAAAGTATTTCTGGATGTTATTTGAACTGCCTGTTTTATGTAAAATTATGCAATCACTTGAATTCAGCTCCGCTTTAGATGCACCTGACCTCCATACTAGAAACCATAAATATGAAAGATGTAAGAAAACAAATATACATATTAAAGGTGAAATTGTATAAAGTGTGATATATTAAGTAAATATACTGTTTATAGTTATATTGTAATTGGTTTAGGAATTTATTAATGTAAAAGGTTTATATAAAATATATTCCTAATCCAAATGCAGGACTTGTTTTTTGTACTGATTTTATTTGTGCAGATTATTTGTTTTTTTTCACAGCAATGTGTAAAGTTTCCATGCTTATTAGGTAAAAAATATCCTTAAGGACTGATTCAGCAAACTTTAATTCTACTAAAGGCGACTGTCGTAGGAAGAGTAGTCGTCTTGCAATCAAAAGGTTGTGGGTTCAATTCCAGCTTCCTCCTGCCATATGTCGTTGTGCCCCTGGGCAAGGCACTTAACCTCAAGTTGCCTACCGATCTGCGTATCGGTGTATGAATGTGTGAGCGTTAGTGAGTGCGATTGGGTGAATGTGGCTCTAGTGTAAAGCGCTTTGAGCGATTTGTATGACTGGAAAAGCGCTATATAAGTTCAGTCCATTTACCATTTAAAATTGAACTGTAGTGTAAGTTATGTGCACAGTGGAGTATAATTTAGCAAAATCCTCTTAATTGCATTTGATTTGTATTAATTATATGGAATATATAACTATACCAGGAAAAGTTTACATTTGGCAATTAGACATCAACATTTGTTTTTTAATTTAAAATGTATCATTCAGTGCAGGTAAAACTATTTTCTCAGTTTGTTTTATGGATGTTGCTTTATTTTGAAAGTTTTAGAAAGGAAATTAGAGCAGTCACGTTGCTGTTACGTTTGCTGCGCTCTGGATACTCGGGATTTCATTCAGGGAAATCAATCAGCTTGTCAACAAAATTCTGATCAGTATGTAAAGTCTATCAGTCCGGTGACAAATTCAACATCCTGCATTTTCTGTTTGAATTTACAATATATTTGGTGCTCATTAACCATTTGACGAACGTTTCTAGTTTCACATAGAAGTCAACTGTCTCTTTAAATATGGGAAGGTGCATAGTGACGTAACGGTGAGCTAGTATCTGTCACTTCCGAGTTCTTATGTGATAGCTAGTGAAAACACAGTTTTAAAACGTATAGTGTTTAAATGTAAGAATACCACCATGGGGGGTAAGAATAAACAGCGAACAAAAGGAAATGTTCGGGTAAGTGAAAACGAATATCTAGAAATCAGCGTTGACGGTTCAAAGTGAGGTAGTGCAAACCTTAGCACAAGCTAATACAAAGTTCGTGTTTTCAGCTAACACGACACATGTCTAAACTGTTTGATTACCACTAACTGACCATCTGGGGTGTGTTTTATTTCCCCCTCTCCTATGTGACACCGCACATTGTTTCTTGTAATCAGCCGTCCAGCAGCGGCCGAGCTGCTGAGGTTCTGGCCAGGGAAGGTGGTGCCATTCCGGGCTTCGTGGGCTTCGACACCACGGTCGCCTCTGAGTTGAGTTATGTCCCAGCTGTCCACGGAGCGGAGGAAATAGACAACCTGGTGGATGCCGATTTCCGCCTGGTGCTGAGGAAACTGTCAAAGAGGGATGTTGTCACCAGACTAAAAGTGAGTTTAAGCCCCTGCTGCGCCCTTTCTTGTAGAACCTGAGAGTTCTGTATATTAATCTATACAAAACATCTGCAGATTCAGACACATGCATGTTTAAATCTCTAGGAAACTTGAAGGACAAATCTACTGTTTTCATTTTACACATTAGCTTGTAACAAGCTAATTTGCCTATTATTGAAAGTGTGTTTTTAGTAAGACTATTTGTTCTTCTCAGGCAGTGCAGGACTTCGGGGCCATGTGTCAGGAACGGGATGCAGAAGAGGTGAAAGGAGTTCTGCCATACTGGCCTAGACTTTACTGCAAGATATCAGTGGTGAGTTGTCCTTGCATCCAGCCAGTTCAGCTTTGTCACTTTACATGCAGTTGTTAGAGCTGAACCAGTCAATCGGTCAGGGTTTGATCAGCTCCAGTCTAGTAGGTTAATTACTTTTAAAATAAGATTGTTTTCCTAGTCTTTAAAAACATGAAAACAAAAGAACTCACTATCTTTGATCTATAAACATAATAACTATGTGTACTGGGATGCACTTTTCTGAGTCTGGACATATGATTTGATGCATAAATGAAGATATTTTTGTAACGCTTTTACTTTCTGTTGGAATTAAAACGGCTTCGTCTGTCAAAGAAGCTGCAGCACTTTTTTTTTTTTTTAATCTCTTTTGGGTCTTTAATAAAATCAATATAGACCTAAAAAAAAGCCCAACTGGTGCTTCTCTAGTGTTACTCATTGTTGAAATAGTTGATCTTTTAAGTAATTTTCCCATCATGGCTCAAAATGTTTCTATATCATTATATCTGTCAGGATCATGACCGCCGTATCAGGGAGGCCACTCAGCAAGCCTTCGAACAGCTGGTGCTAAAAGTGCGTCGCAGCTTGGCTCCCTTTCTGAAGAGTTTGATGGGCCACTGGATTCTGTCGCAGTGTGACACTTACACGCCTGCAGCCTCTTCTGCATGCCAGGCCTTTCAGGCTGCGTTCTCGCCTGCTAAACAACCCGAAGCTCTTGGCTTCTGCAAGGATGAGATCCTTAATGTGAGTGGAAGTGTTAGCTTTAGTATAGAAATGTGGATACTTGTGCTGAAATATCTAGTTACAGTGCATTGCAAAAATATCCCTGCTCTTGATTCTTTTCATGCCGCATTTATAACCCCAAACATCCGTGTATTTTATAAGGGTTTTATGTGCGTATTGGTGGAGTGGAATTAAAATTATGGATGGTTTTAAAACCTTTCACAAATCTTAAGTGTGGCCTGCATTTGCGCTCAGCACCCCTGGGTCAATACTTTTGCTGCAGTTACAACTGCAAGTCTTTTGTGTTTGTCTCTACCCATTTTGCCCATTTCTCTTTTCACGACAGCTCAAGCTCAGTCATGATGGATAAGAGTCTGAACATGTATTTTAATTCTTGTCACAGTTTCTTGATTTTTATTTAGATCTGGACTTTGATTGGGCCATTCCAACACATGATAATGCTTTGTTTCCCAACCATTCCAATTGATAATATTTGCCCATCAGTTCTGACCAGCTTCCCTGTCCCTGATGAAGCACCCCTAAAACATGATGTTGCAACCATTATGTGTCACCATGGGAACGGTGTGCTCTAGTTGTTGTAGTCCCTCATTGCCCTTTGTATGTAGGCCAACGTGTTTAATGACCTCAGAGCACCTTCTTGTACTTATTTGCTGTGTCTCCTGTTTCACATGGATATTGTTTTAAAATGTAACCCTGCTTCGAACAAACCCGAGGTTCACTGAACAGCTGTGTTTATACCGAGAATAAATTATACACAGATGGTCTCGATTCACTAGTAAATAATTTCAGAAGGCAGTTGGTTTCACTGAATTTTATGTTAAAGCTATCAGAGGAAAACAAGCTGAATACAAATGAATGCCACCATGCCAAAAGTGTGTCATAATTTTTCTTCCACTCAAGAATTATGGATTACTTGGTCTCGGCCTTTCACATAAAATCCCAATAAAATACATGGAAGTTTGGTTGCAACGTGACAAAGGAAAATTTTACAGGGTTTGAAAAGGAAAGCAAGACATTTTAATTTATGACGACTGTGTTGCAGGTGCTTCAAGATATTTTATTAAAGGAAACACCAGACACCCTCAGTGATCCACAGTAGGTCAAAACGTTTTACTTAATCTTAGCTTCTTTCGGTTCCTTTTTATCGTATATCTACTGAAATAACACATTTTTGAGGAAGATTTGCTGAGGGACTTGCTTCTCGTTTAACAGAAGTGTGACAGAAGAGGAGAGAGAAGCCAAATATGTTCGCATGCTCACCAGTTCCCTTTTAGGGGTGAAGAGACTGCTTTCCTTGCTGCTTCAGAATGACAGGGCAGCATTGGAGCAAAGACTAGCTCTTCTGGTCAACTCTGGGAAGTTCTGGAAATACAGCAAGCACAAGACACCACAGGTTTGTAGAAAAATTCCCTTTCGCTTCAATTTTAGATGCACTAATAAGAAGTTTTGCACCTCTGCACATTACAACATGAAACTCACCACATACAGAAATGATGTTAACTCATTACCTCTGGGCTTAAACTGTGTGTAAGGTGGACAAAAACATTCTCAAATAATCATTTTTCTTTTAACTGAAACCTAATGTAGATCATAAAAGCCTGATTAGATATTTATCATTAAAATTGAAGATGTGAATGACGTACTCATAAATTTGCTAAGAAAAATTACAATCGACATTAATGTGCCTTCATTTACATGTGTGAACATGTCAGAGAACACAGTACTTACTGCAGCACTTGTTACTAGAACAACTCTCCATCATAGTGATTACTGAAATGTCCTAACCTCATGTGTTGCTCCACAGGTCAGAGGGGCCTTTTTTGAGATGATGTGTGCTCTGTGCGGATTCACACCAGAACTGGTCCAGAGTGAAGCAGCACGACTCTGCCCTGCTGTTCTCCTCAGTATCGACGACACAGATCCTGTTGTCCTTCCTCATGTGTGGGAGGCTGTTCTTCATGTTGTGTCTATAATCCCTGTGAGTGTAAATGACCAATACCAGAGGGTTCCAGCCCTGGTCCTCCTGACTTAAAAAACCTGGGTGTTTAACAGGATTCAGCGTCACTTGAACCCAAAAGCTACCTCTGACTTTATCGGCCTGAGTTAGCGTGTTAAATGTTAAAAATCGAGACAGTACTATTAGAAAAAACTGACCAAATATAGCTTGTTTGGAAGGACTGCCAGAGGAAAGTTTCTTCTACAAAGAATATTCCAGTGTGTCTCAGTTTGCAAAGCTGCAACTGAAGGAACCACATGACTTCAGAAACACTTGTCCTTAGCATAGATGAAACAAAGTAGATTTTTGACACCTCATGCCAAAGCATCGGGATGGAGGCGTGATGATTGGTCTCGTTTTACAGCCGCAGGACCTGGGCTCCTCGCAGCCATTAGCCTCTTTCACGAAACATTTTAAGTCGGGATTTGACATGATCAGAGTCCGCCTGTCTGCAGGACAAAGGGAAAACACATGGTGACATGCTGGGTTGTGTCATTTGACACTTGTCAGTTCTCCCCATTGATGTGTATTGGATGAGCTGCACTAAAGTGTGTGAAGATGGAACAGATCATTGGTCGGTGGCTAGACACCTCTGGTCTAGGCTGTAAGGAATCCAGTAGCGATAGAGCCAGATCTTTTGAGGCACAAAGACCTTCCATATGTTTCTCCACAATGATTTGGAGATGTCTGACAGACGCCTCCTGTGATTACACTTGGCTGACTTTATAGGATCTCATATCTGTGTGGGACATATCTGACTTGATTGCTAAATTATGAATGATCAGGGGGTGATCATAAAGTGGGACTTTAAGCTCCGCCTTGTGGCTGAATAACAACTGTTTTATGAAAGAGGCTATTAAGGTCACAATGAGCTGTTCTAGAAGTATTCTAGAATGAAATGTGAGGCCAGCTGTCTGACAGCTAAAGTTTGTCCCAAACTAGGTCATGAAACAAAACAGCGACCCTAAATACAAAAGCAAATCTTAAACAGAATAGCTAAGCGAAAAGAATCAGTGTTTGGCCCAGTCAAAGTCAAGACTGGAAAGATGCAGTGAGCTGTGCAGAAACGAGTAGAAAAAAACAAATATGGGTCAAAATTACACCTCAACAAGGCAAGAGGCTGATAAATTCAGAAAACAACTACTTCAAGTTAAAGCTTTCTAATGTTGTTCTCACCCTAAGCTAATCCATTTCGGCTCCTTCTTTGCTTCAAAAAATAATGGATAAAGTGTTGAATCTGTTTCTTTTTTTAATTTTGAGATCCGATTATAGTGATTTTAAAATTTGAGGACCAGATCTTCTTTATTATGTTGTGATATATAAAACTTTGGATTTCATTCATTTATTTTCCATAACAATGCATCTCTTTCTTTCAGATTTAGTTTTACACCGTGTGAATTTAAAATTTTATGTTTAAATGTTTCAGGATTGTTGGACACACGTGAATGCCAAGAAAGGCTTTCTTCCTAAACTCTGGGCTCTATTAAAAGAAGGCGGTAAAGGCATGGCTAAAGGACTCCATCCAAATCTAATGCCTCTCCTCAGTAAACTGTCACAGCAAGTCACCGATCCTAACTTGGACTTCTACACCTCTTTCTTCACTGCATTCCTGCAAGGGTAACTCGTTTGTGTGTTTTATATGGGAAATGGTATATGAAATGGTTGCATTTTCTAAATGTAATTCTTGTGTTTCTCTGTGTTTTGTGTTTGCCAGTCTGTCTAGCGAGCGTGCAGTGACGAGCCCATCAGAAAGTGCAGTCATAGTGACGTCTCTTGTTGAGTGCTTGAGGTACTCCATACTGCAGAACACAGGAGACGAGCCGTCTCAGGAGAAAATAAGGAACATGCTTGTTTCCCAGCAGGTGGGATCATACCGACGTGCCTAATTTTCCCAACATATCGGATTTCCTAATGTTCAGATGTTTCTTACAGTGTTGTGTTCTGTTTTTTGCAGCTTCTGCCTTTAATAGAAAATGCCATTAGAAATATCTCCCTCCAAAATGGGCCTCTTTTCCTCCTGGTCACTGAAATGCTCATTTCCTGGGAGAAGAGGGCAGGTTTACATGGTGAAAATGAGGAAAATAACAGCAAGGATGTCTTCAAGAGACTTTTAGCAGACTTCTGGGAGGGACTTGGTCTTCTGTGTGTGCGTTTTGTTGACAACGAGGATGTGGATCCTCAGGCTTTGGAAGGTGTAGCCACTTTGCTGCAAGTGAGTTTACTTTTATCCAATAGAAAAAAATCTCCAGTAAAATATTTTAAGAATAAGAATGAACCTCTTAGAAGAATGCCAGAATGATGATGCCTTGAATAGTTTTTTTTCCTCTCTTGGATCTCTCCAGGTCATGCGTTATCCTGAGAGAGTAAGCAAAAAACAAACCCAGAAGAAGAAATCTGTCATGATGTGTCTCTCAAAGAGAGAAGAGGATGAGAAATCAGTAATTCAGGTGGAGGGAGTTGAAAAGCCTTCGCAGATTGTGTCAGAGCCTGTGAACGAGAAGGCATTTGGGTCTCTACAGACTCAGCATTTTGAAGACGCTGTGTGCCAGCTGGCACAGCTGTGCCTGGTGCATGTGAATGAGAAAAACTCAGAGAAACATCTTGTTTTTCTGTCCCTTCTTCTGCAGTCTTTTCACACGCTCAGGATCTTCAGTGTAAGCCAAAGAGCTATTTTCATCTCTTTATTTTATTTCATATGATTTCTTTTCTGGGTTGCAAAAACCAGTTTAGCAAAAAATGATTTGCAATTTTATGTTGTGCAGATCAGATTTTTAAGCTATTTACATAAAAATCAGAACACACTATAATACGTTCCTTCTCATGCTTTGCTTATCTCAGACCTTACTGGAATTTGATGAAAATATACCTAGAGATGTTAAATGGACGAATGAGAGAAATCCAGCAGTTGAGTTTCTGCTGAAGCGGGTGGTCGTGTGGCTGGCTGAGATGGGACGCAGCGATACTGAGCACCTGGTGGAGATGGTTTTCAGCTCACTTTCCTGCTGCAGCCAGGAGGAGACCACACAAATTCTCAATCATGTCACCACGGTAACCGCATCCTCATTTGTTTGAGATCCAACAACAGTTTTACCGTTGTTTCTTTGCTTATAATGGTCTGCTTCTCTTCTTTCTAGATGGGTTTGCAATGGGGAATTATCCTGCAAATTATTCAGAGGGTAAATATCATTCAATTTCTACCAGACTTAAACCAGTTAGTGTTAATTTTTAGAAATTGCTTTTTGACCGTTTTCCAACTTGTAAAGGCATGTAAAGATCCCAAGACTCATACAAGCTGCAGGGATTGGCTGAAAGGTTCAGTTATTGGCGAGCAGCTCCTGGGATTGACTGAAGAGCTCTGCAAGGTGGGGCGCAGCTCTACGTCTTCCAAAACTCCAACAAGCAACCACAGCTGGGCGCTTATCAGCCTTGTTCTCTCTCAGAACAACAACAACGGTAACTAGAGACTCAGTAAACTGAAAATGATGCAGAAATATTGCAGAAAGGTCCTGTGTGTCTGAAAAAACTAAGTCTGAACTATGTCTGAAGGTTTGATCTGTTTTTTTGTGCCCAGAGTCTCTAATAGGGGAGGTATACATGGAGAAAATGTTAGAGAAGCTCCACACCACTCTGTCTGAGACCAAGAGTCTGTCTGATGCAGGCGACATGGAGCCACTCATCTCCTTCATCTGCGACGTAGCTTCTTCTTTCTTCTCCTCTGTACAAGACTGTCTTCTGCTCCTCTCTGCTGAGGAGCTCCTGCTGACAGTCTTTCAGCTGACTGCTCAAGATCAAAGACACACTCACCTGTCTGGTGGGTACACACTCGGTGCACAAAAATGTCTAACTAAGCTGTGAGAGAAAAAGCTAATAAATGTTGCTATTATTTTGGCAGAATCACTGCTGGATAAGCTGAAGAAAGTGTGTGTAGCTGGGGTCAGGTCACTGGTTCAGCACTGGGACCATGAGGTCAGCGAAGGCGGGTTCCTGCACATTGCAGCCATCTGGGTAAAGAAGCAACTTCTGACCGTCGCTTTAGATATTAAAAGGTAAATCAGTCTTGCCTGGTATTAAATTATATTCTGTGCAAAAATGTCTCATCTTTTGGATAAGTCTGCTGTTATTTTCAATCATTAGTTTTCTGATTCAGCTTGCAGGTTCTAGTCGGAGCTCTCCAAACCTTAGTGGAAACAATCATCTCTGTTGGCGACCAGGCATCCTCTATCCTCAGCCAATTCTTTACTCTTTTGACACCGAGCCAGACAGAGTGGACCAGAATCAGACACGCCCTGTCTCCTCAGGTCAGGAAGCCAATACTTGACTCCTGGGAAAATTCAAGCTCAACCATACAGTGGTTATAAATACAATATTTTTGAGAGACCTTGCACAAGTAATCTTTCCCCTTGAACTTTTCACAAATTGTCAAATTACAGCATCATACCTTTGAAATTTGATGTGACAGACCAACACAAAATATAATTACAAAGTAGAAGGGCATGGATGAATGATTTGAAAATATATTTTATTGTAAAAATCTTAAAAGAACTCGAGCATTCAAGCTCCAGAATATGCTTGGATCTCAACCGTTTCATCGTAGCTTTGGCTTTGTGCTTTTGGAAGGTGAACTCCTGTCAAAGGTTTTGTTCCAGCATTGCCCTCTATTTAACTCTATCTATTTTCCAACCAACTCCGACCAGCTTCCCAGAAGAAAATCATCCCACAGGATGATGCTTCTACCATTATCTATCACAATTAAGGGTGTAAAGGTGCACTAGAGTATCGGTTCAGTATGTGTCTTAGTTTAAAAGTCACGATTTGGTATCATTTGATCAAGAGAAACAAATGTATATATGAACTATACAACAATAAAACCACCTGAAATCGGTCCTGGTTGTTATTTATGAATTTTTAAATAAAACTGCACTGAAATTTAAAAATAACAAATGTTTACATAACTTTGGAGTTGTTTTCATATTGCACTTGAAAAGCTCAGCTGTTGGGAAATCTCACCTCAAAGGGATTTCTGCCAACATGTTTGCTGCTGTGCAAAATCTGAGGCTGGTTGAATGCTACTACATGCAGCAGGATTAAGATCTTAGTTGTTTTTATCCAGTACCATTGGTCTTTACATTCGGCTCGAACTTGTTTTAGGTGAGTGCTTAAGTTATGTGCTGAAAAATGCTGAAAACCTTTGGTCTGGTCCTTCTTTCTTTCTGCATCGCCGCTGTAGCTGAAATGGAAACCTTAACTTTCCTTATATAGCAGAATTGGTAATAGCTGGGAGTTGCACAACAGGCTGGAACTCTGTGCACTTAGTTCTGCACCCAAACATTCTGCTTGTGTTCAACCTTAACCCCACCTTATTTCTTGCCACTCCTTCAGTTCAAGTTCTAGTACGTATTTGTGCAGCGTCACACCCCTTGTCACAATGGGGCTTTCTTGCAACTCTTTGGTATAGTCCAGAATTGTGGAGTCCACAACTATCATTGCCCTGTCAACAGAGTCCACCACCTGAGCTGTGGATCTCTGCAGCTCCTCCAGAGTTACTATGGATCCAAACTGCATGCCCCTGACCTGTTTGGTAGTCTCTATGATGATGGTGTTCAAAGAACAGTTGTATTCATATGGAGATTAAATTATACCAAGGTGTTACTGATGAGGTGATTGAAGGCAGTTGGTTGCACTAGATGTAAATTCAGGGGATTGAGAGTAAAGGTTGATTAATACATATGCATGTCATCATTTTTTGATTGTTGCAAAAATGTTTAAAACCATGTATCACTTTTCTTCCTTTTTCAACCTATGTGCTACTTTGCGTTGGCCTATAACATTATTGCGGTAAAATGCATAGATATTTGCTTGTAAGTTAATAAAATGTTCAAGGGGTAGGAATACTTATGCAAGGCACTGTACAGAGAAAACATACAATTCATGTAGTATCTCCTTTTTTTTTTAACCTGTTGTCTTCAGTGGGTCAAATCCCCTTTACTGTCCAACCGCCACAGAGGAGTTTGTGAAAAACCCTCGAAGGACATGTGGAAGTTTAGAGATTCAAGCAGGCTGCCTGCTCACCTCTGTGTCTGTGCCGTCTTGGGAAGGGTGGCCCAGACAGCTGCAGTTTCGCCTTGTGGCCAAAAGGAGGCACTGTGTCCTTCATTTTTCCCAAACCTCACAGGCACAGGTACTCACGGAAAACTTCATTGAGAACATATGTTTGTGTTTCCTGTTTTTTTTTTTTTCTTTCCTCCTACCAATTTGATGCTTTTGAATATTTATGTTCTTATCTAACAGTTTCAGAACTGCTGTATGGACTGCAGTGGTGTAAGGAGCTTGATTACAGACCCACCGTAGCATCTGCCTATCGAAACCTGTTGGCTGAATGGGGACTTTCAGATGGACTCCATAGCAAAGTTCCAATGAAATCTCTGCTAGAGACCCTCTACTCAAGGTGAGATTCATCTCAGGCGTTCATTCATCTTCACTGCCCGTAATTTTAAATATTCCCCTCTGATTAAATTCTTCTTCTGCTGCAACCATTAGGTCAGTGACAGATGGTGGTTTGTGGTCTCTGACTCTAGAGAACTATATCCAAACCAACAACTTGTCAGCCACTTGCAGTGGAGCTATAAGAAGACTTTATGATAGCGCTGATAGGTCAGTCATTTATAAGAAAGTATTTTAATTATGTATTTTTCCACATTTTAAGATGCAAAGTGGATCTTGTTCTGTATACTAAAAGCATACATTTAATCAGTCTTTTCCCAGTGTCTCTGAGCAAGCTAAGCACACTCCAGGTGCTCTGCCCACTGATGACAAAAGAAGACAGAGAAACTCTGATTGTTTTGTCAACTGCAGGAATAATTAACTGGCAAGAGAATGAAAGTGAGGCACCTAAAGAAACATGTTTATTACAGGACTCCGTTCCTTCTAGATTTATATGTGCAAGTAATCATTTTTGCCTGTGTGTTGCAGGTGTTTATGGCTGTCTGGCAGTGCTGCTGTGCTGTCTAAACGCCAACGCTCAGGTAGAAGAGGAGGTTGTGCAGGCTGTCCTCGCCACTATGATGGAATGGAGGAACAGCAGGGAGGACTGGTTTCTCTTTAGCTGGTAATTGAGTAACACTAAGCAAGTTTTTTACTTATTTCTTACACCTTAGCCATGATCTGAGCTATTTTGCTAAGATTTTTGATTGCTGAGTTGAACCTCTGATGCTCTGCCCTCTTCCCATGTACAAGGAGATCTGCAGCATGTCTTTTGAAAATAAAAACAACTTTTTCTATAGATTAGCCTTTCCATGATGTGCCGGACCCACAGAATATGCCGCTTTTGTTTTATATCATCCTTTTATATGATGCTTTCAGGAGTCTTGTGAAGCCCAAGCTCTGATGTGTGAAAAAGGGGCAATATGAAAGGTGGTTTAAAACTTAGAGATCAGCGCATTTCCTGCTGTTAAATTAGCCAAATCTGTGTGTTTCAGTGACCTGATGGAAACAACATCTGAGCAGCTGAACCTCAATGTGGAGATGATTCGATTCTTGTGTTGGCTGGTGACTCATTGTCCAGCTCTCCTCGGGGGAAACCAGTGGGACTTTCTGCTCTGCTCCATGTTGGCCTGGTTGGAGGTAAGACAAAGCTCACACAAGTTCTATTTTACGTTCTATATTGAGACTGGATGCAAGGATTATTTTGTACTATTATGATTTACCATGCCTTGCAAAAGTATCCATATCCCTTGACCTTTTCCATATTTTGTCACGTTACAACCACAAATTTCTGTGTATTTCATTAGAATTTAATATGATAGACAAACACAACGTAGTGTAAAGTGTGTTGTGTCATGCTAGAAGGTGAACCTCCGCCCCATTTCTAAGTCTTTTGCCTAAATAACTCGTTCCAGTTTCCCATTAGTCAACCCCCTGTCTCTGAAGAATAGCATGCCCACATCCTGATGCTGCCACCACCATGTGTCACTGTGGGCAGTGTTAGTTCTGCCCCACATTTAGCATGTATCACCAAAGAGTGTCCGCTGTGAGCACCTGCTGCTGTACAAATGGCTAAATATTACATTAGCGTGTAGAAATTCATGTTCATAACTCCTGCACTCCAAAGGGTCCTTTGCGACATGATTATTGCAACAGTAGTATTGCAATGACGATATATTCACAATATATTGCGCCGCCCTAACTAATAGTTCCCCTGTTGTCAGATTCTCCAACCTGCTTTTTGTTCATTAATGTTTTCTAACAAACCTCGGAGCCCTTCACGGAGAAGTGGCTTTTGTTTTTGCACTATTCTCAATTTTCCTTACACCTAACACTTAGGTCTATAAAATTAAAATACATTAAAGTTGTGGTTATAACATGACTGGGATCACTGCAGTCCTCAATATTCACATTTTATTGATGCATGACTATATTTTTTAAAATAAGTTAAAAAGTTTTTTTTTCTCATCCGTCTCATTTTTTATTTTGGTTTATCCAAATCCAGACCGCCAGTGAGAATGTGAGCAGTCTGTGGAACCCGTGGGTACAGCTGTTTGTGTGCGAGAACTCTGCGTTAATCGCAACTCTGAACCGGTTCTTCGCATCGTCGTCTGCTGACGTACTGGAGAAGCTGCCAACAGATCTGGCTGGTGAATGGAGAGATTTCTTTCTAGAGGGAATCTACAACCTCCTGTTGCCCCTGCCAGTTAAAATCACTGGTATGTATTTAGAGTTGATCATAGCTAGCAATTGTACTGTATCTGGAAAATAATTTAGGGATTCACTGCATTTTATTTTCCATAAACGTGCCAATTACAATGTTAATGTTTTTATTTACTGTATTCCTTATTTTTGCCTAAATCAGAGGCCTTTCCTGAACCAGATGACCCTGTGTTCCCTATGGCTGTACTCCAGTCAGTTGGTTTGGCCCTGACTTATGTTCCAGTGCAGCAACTCAAACAAAACTCCTTGCCGCCTCGATTCATAGCGGACCAAAAGACGAACCTGCCAGAGAGTCTGCAGACGCTCTTGAACACTCTGTGTCCCCTGCTGCTGTTTAAGGCCAGGCCTTTGCAGATAACTGTTCACCACATGCTGGAAAAGTACGTATTTTTCTTTCTTATAGCGATAAGTGTTTGATTCTGTCGGAAGAGACTGCCTTACAGTGAGTCAGATCTATATTGTTGAATCTGCCCTGCATGATCTGTCAAGTTAGCTAAAGTTTAGCACACAATGTCCTTCTTGTTGTTAATACAGGGTGATGCCACAGCTACCTGAATGTGATGGAGAAGGCGATAACAATAAGTCTGATGATGACAGAGATGAGCCATGTCTGTAAGTGAAACTCTGAGGCCTTAACCTTGCCATTATTGCTATTTCTTTATGCATATGTGTAAAGAAAGATTAAAAATCAAAGACAAAAATGGAACAAATATCTATTTTATTTAAATTGTTGCGTGTTTGATCCCAGATCTCCTCCAGCTTCGCTCATGGCCATTCTGTCCACCTGTGAAGAGCTGTGTGATAGCATCCTGGCAGCGGTTCAGGTGGGAGAGTTTGCTGTGGTCCAAACTCTCAGCGTGGAGTACTCCTGCATCCTGGCATACCTTCTTGCATGGAAGTTGCTCCTTACGTTTTTTAAATCCTCCCCCTCCCATGTGAGTCACTTTGTGATTTCTGCTGCAAGAGTGAGTTCATGAAGACTGTTGTAGTTGATTTTGATGTACTGTCACACATTTTCTTTCTATCTAGCTGCGTGCCCATTATGCTCAGTATCTTAAGAGAAACTGCTCCCTTAACAAGCTGCTCCTCCATCTCTTCAAACTGATGCCGGAGAACCCGATTTGCCCGGGCCAAGGGACAGAGACAAAGGAGAGTAAAACTTTCTTTACAGAGAGCCTGCTTCTCACAGTTGACAGTAAGTCAAGATCAGACTCTTTCTTCACTTTGAAACATATAGGATCTTGCAAAGCTATTCACATCCCTTGAAAGTTTGCACATTTTAACACATTACAGCCACAAATTCAGAAAAGCCTGCTGGGAACATCAGTTGTGTGCTCCACAAATCTGCTCTTCATGAAAGGGTAGCAAGCAGAAAAAAATTGTTGTAAAATACTTTGAAGATTAAGTGTTCAGTCTTCCTTTCCAGCATATGATTAGATATAATAGCCCTTAAAAAGCCTTTCCAGTTGCCCTTAAACCCTGAAGAGGAAACGCAAACGTGCACATGCACCTCACAAATCTGGCCTCAATGGATGCGAGCCAAGACAAAGACGTTGTTGAAAGAAAGCCATAAGACATTCTAGTGGCAGTTCAACACGTCACCATCAAGAAGAGGCTCTGGTTAGATGAGACCATAATCTAACTCGCATGCAAAATGCTATGTGCTGGGAACTAACTACGCATAATTCTGAACACATCGGCACCTTCATCCAACTGTGAATCTGTGGCAAGACTTAAAAATTGATGTTCACAGATGCTCTCCATCCAACCTGACTGAATCTGAGGTGTTTTGTAAAAATGTATTGGCCTCTAGACGTGCAAAGCTGGTAGAAACATATCCCAAAAGACTTGCAGCTGTGATTGCAGTTAAAGGTGGTTCTACAAAGTAATGACTTGAGTGAGCTGAATACAAATGCACACCCTACTTTGAATGTTTTATATGGTAAAATGTTTAGCATTTTATACGCTACTCTGTAGTCTATCACATAAAAAAAAACAATAAAATACACAGAGGGTTGAGGCTGTAAAACATGTTTTTCTGTCCTGTGTCTTGACTGCAGAGATTGTCGGCGTTGATTGGGAGCTCCCTCACCTGGCTTGCAGTGTGTACTACAGCACAGTGCAGGACCTGCCTGCTATGGTACGTCTATGGTGGAACAGCCAGGAGAAGAGAGTGAGCTCTGCTGTGGAAAAGTTCACCAGTAAATACGTCAGTCCTGTTCTTTCAGCCCAGGAGATCTCCTCCGTCCAGGACAGCACTCAGATGTTTGACAGCATGACTGTAAGTTAGCAGGTGCAGTGCACTCTGCAAACTAAAAACAAGACAGCCTTCAGATGCGTTTGTTAAACTCTAATTTGTTTCTGCTGGGAAACAGTGATTTTTCTCGACTTTAGGCATTAAATGTCAAGTTTAATAGATGTAGGCAAATCTGTCATGCCATAATAGAAGGTACCATTTTAAGCTGTTTTTTTATGGATGGATAATTCAATATATTCAGTTTAGAGTTTCCGGTGCTGGCTTTTAATGTTTCTGAACAGGCTCTTACATCCTTTTTTCTTCAACCTTCGGACTTATAACGTTTTTTATAACTAGATTTAAGAATTTAAAACCTGCCCTTTCGAGGGAGTTTTATTGCTACTGGCCTAGGAAAACATCAAATGGTGTAATTACACTGGCAGGTTCGTAGACCCCAAAAATTCTTATACAGATTTTAGCCAAAGCAGATTGCTCCTAAGAACAACATCAAAAATATATATTTTAAACTAACTAGAGTTTTCTAGACTTCTTAGAGTCTGTCGTGCCTACCATGAGCTTTTATTAATTATTAAGAGCAGAGGTGACGTCACGCTGCATGTGTGAGATATCCATCAAAAAGACACAATGATTATGGAGTTAATGCTTATTCGGCCTTTCTGTCATCTGCTGACAGTCTTTCTCTCTTGCGAACCTTAAACAGCAGACATGCTGTACAAAAACAGCTTAACATCCCAGTGCTTCTGGTGTCTTCATCACCTACAGAGAACATGGCTAACTTTAAGGTTGCATCACCGAGTAACATTGTCCACATCGGAGAGTCTTGTTGTCAGCTTGTGTTAAAAGTGCTTAGTGTTGAAAAAAGATGGGATTTATGAGTTTCCCACACACTATTAAGATGGAAAATGACCAATTCTCATCTCCATTCATTTCTTGATTTATCCCCACCCTAAAGTCAACAGTATGTATTTTTTGAAGAGAAACAAGCCATTTCCATCTTTTGCAGAAAGGCCAGTATTATGAACTTGAGTAAATTCTGTGGTGCAACCTGGTATTTTAATAAAGCCGTAACAGTTTATTTTGCCGGAGAGGCCCCCCCCCGCTTACGATTGTAAGACTAAATGTATTTTTTTTAATAATCTTGCCTCAGGTCAAAGCCCGCTCGGCAGCACGAGAAGTGATTGCCACCTACTCTGTGGACGATATCTACATCGAGTTGGTGATTCAGCTGCCGCAGAACTACCCTCTGGGCTCCATCACTGTGGAGAGTGGGAGACGTGTGGGCGTAGCCGTGCAGCAGTGGAGGAACTGGATGCTGCAACTGAGCACCTACCTCACACATCAGGTTGAAAAACAATCAATACGTTCTTTTTAGGCACTAAAGACGCAGGTGGTTTTAAGATGCCGTGTGTTTTTATTTGCTGGGATGTGGTTAAAAAAAATTTGTTTGTGCGGTCAGAATGGCAGTATAATGGAGGGCCTGGCCCTGTGGAAGAACAACGTCGATAAACGCTTCGAGGGCATTGAGGACTGCATGATCTGTTTCTCTGTTATCCACGGCTCCAACTACTCCCTGCCTAAGAAGGCTTGTCGTACCTGCAAGAAGAAGTTCCACTCTGCCTGTTTGGTGAGACGTGATGTTGAAGCATTAATGTGCTTTGAGCAGCCAGTTGCAGCTTGTATTTATATGTCTTTCTTTCTTTCTTTTTCTATAGTACAAATGGTTTACTTCCAGCAACAAGTCCACCTGCCCGCTCTGCAGAGAAACCTTCTTCTAGTACTGGACTGTACTGATGTTTTCACAGGAGATATTATTACAAAACCTATCCAGAATGCTGTACAATTGGTTGGATTACTGAGGTGATTGAAAAAAAATCTGGCGAAATCATGGACAAATGTAGAGCTATTCATAGATTTACATCCTATATGTCCATACTCAGATATATGGGTTAAAATACCCCATCAGTGTGTACATAGCAGTGCTTTTCTGTATTGCTAATGTGAATAACCAATGGGCTCATCTTTTTTTTATTTTTCTTGTCATACAGCTTGTTTGCTCTTTGAATTCCCTACATACATCCAGAAAACATTGATTAAACTGATTTGATTTACCACTGGAGGTAAAATGAGTTTTGAAATGCAAAAGGCGACTAAAAGAGTGTGAAAAGCTGGTTGAAGAATTATGTCAGTTTAAGTGAGTTTTCAATGTAAAATTTCCTAATATTTAGGAGTGTAAAGCGACTATCTGATTAGTGACATTTTATCTTTCGGAAGCAGAAAACAGGATTTTAAAGTAAAAAATCCAAATGCTCACAAATATCAGAGCCTAACACTGTGTCTTACCCTGTGCCTACATTCACCTGTACATGATGTTAAAAAATAACTGGAATAAATCTCCTGGATGATATTGGCGGAGGAAATGTCTGATTCATCACTAATACAGTTCACAAATCTCAATATATTAAAGTGTCTGTGAATTTTTGACACAGAAATTGTTTTTCTGTGTTGTCTAGAAGACAGCCATTGACACCCTCCACAAGAAGCATACACCACAAAAGACCATTGCTAAAGAAGCTAGCTGTTCAAGCTGTAGTCAAGAATATTAATAAAACGTTAAGTGGAGGGAAAAATCCTATAGTAGAAAAAAGGGGAGCAAGAAACAAGGGTAAATGCAGCCTCGAGAAGATTAGAGTAGCAAAACCCATCCAAGAGAATGGGGCTGGAATTGGTGCTTCGAAAGCCAAGACGCACAGACACACCCAGGACATGGGCTACAACTGTCACATCACTTATTAAGCCACTTCTGAAACAAATAGAGCATCAGGGGTATCTTTCCTGGACTAATGGGAAAAAGCCCTTGACCATCTCTCAGTGATCCAAAGTAGTCTTTTTAGATTAAAGTAAATGTTAAATTTTATTTGGAAATTGTGGGCTTAGAGTTTGGAGGCAGAGTGAAGAGGCACAGAATCAAAGTTGCTTAAGGTCCAGCGATTCCACAGTCAAAGATGATTTGGGGAGCCATGTCATTTACTGGTGTTGATTTGATATGTTATATCAAGTCCAAAGTCAGTGTGGAAGTCTACCAGCAGATAGTACAATACAGTTTAAAGGATTCTGCACGTTTTATTGGGAGAAACCACAAAACTACTTCTCTGCGTCAGGAAATTATTGAAGACTCCTGTTTTTATTGTACAAGTTCCCCTCTCTCTTCAACCTGCTGCTCTTACTAAGGTGCACATAGTATCCCAAAGAGGAGGCCTCGATCAAACATGCTTCCATCTGCTGAAGGCTTCATGAAGATACTAACTTTCTAGCAGGACTTCGTACTGGCCCACACTGCCTAAAGTACCCAGGTCTGCTTTAATCACCATGGTTTCATTTGGCTGGATTGGCCTGCAAACCTCTCTGATCTAAACCCCATGGAGGATCTATGGAGAATTGTCAGGAGATAGATAAAAGAGAGAATGTTGCTATCAAAACAACCTGGACTTCCTGAAAACCTCAGCTGATCCACAGACTCTTCTCCATGCCGCAATGATGCAGTAATTTATGCAAAAAGAGACCAGATCAAGTGTTGACCTTAGCTACTGTGCAGTATGGGCATGCCTTTCAGTAGGTCGGCATTTATAGGTCTTATGTAATGTAATGCTCAGAAATAAATACCTGAAATCACAAAATGGGCAAGAATCCATATAGTGTTTAACTTTCTGAATTGATGTATTGGGGAAAAAAAGAATGATATTCTAATTTATTGCAGATTTACATAGAAAACAGAAAATCCTATGCATGTTTTTGAAGTTGTGTAATGGAGAACGGGAGATATTTGGAGTAGCACGTATATTTTGGTTTTCTTTTGTTAAAGACAAGTATATCAGAAAGAGCAGGGTTACATAGGGAAAAAAAAAAGATAAACCTTGCAGTTTTCACATAAAGTGACACGTTTTGTGTATGTATGCCATGAATGGTTTCAGATCACGTAAAGTCAGCTGAAATCAAGATGAAGCTCTTCTTTCTTTCAGCTTAAGCATTTTGTTATAGTGTTTCAAAACAAGTATAACTAAAAACAAAACCTGTTTGTTTCCAGGGAAAGGTTGTAATTAGCTTTAGTCCGTGACTGCTGCACCAGTCCCCCAAGCTCATTTGTCTTGGGTCCACCACATCCTCCTGTTGAATAATTTATCTATTTAATGGAGACTTGCTCTATCACAAATGTTCCTATGGAATTAATTATGACAGATTAAGCATGATTAATGAATTAATCCCTTTGATTTTCTCTGCTGTCTGAAGCTTGTGTGTATGTCTGTCATTTGTAATTCATTATTGTGGTCAAATTGCATCAATACATACAACCAGCATTCATCATCATCTGCCCTTGACCTTTTTAATTGCCATTGATCTGTTTGGCAGGCATAAATATTTATTCTGAGGGCTCCCTCTGTCTCATGACTTTTGACAGAAACACTCACACCAATAGCCTCAAGTCTTATTGCTCATTATCTGCTTGATTAAGCAGTGGTGCAAATGTTATGAACTACATTCAGTACAGTCTTGTGAAAAGCTCATTCTTTGCATAGGCGTAATCGATTCTTACCAGAAGATGGCAGTGTTATCACACAAACACTGGCTGACAGTCAGTGGAACTACTTACCTGAGACAACGGACACATAAAACTGCCAGGAAAGGCATTGTTTTTCTTCCACAAAAATGACAATTTCACTGTGTTTTTTACTCTCCCTTTTATTTTTTCAGTAAGTAAATGAAGATGAATAAGCATACAAGAATTTATCAAAATAATTTGATAAAAAAGTTCTATTAAAATTCTGCCATTTGGACATACTGGTAATTAAATGGTGCAAATCCGCATTGGTTCTGGAGAACATTGGAAAGCTGGCAGCTAGGTCACTCCAGTAGTTGGTGCTGCTGCCTCACGCAGCTGGAAGGTGGCCGCTTCAAATGTTGGCTGGTGCCTTTTCTTTGGGAAGTTTGCATGTTTTCCAAGATTCATGTGTGGATCTTTTTGCAGGTACTTCCTCCATCAGTCTAAAAACATGTATGTCTGTTTAATTAGTGACTAAATTGCCCTTATTATTGTGTGCATGTTTGGTCCAAGTTATTCAGATTGTATCGATCCTTTTGCCCAATCACTGATAACTGCGATCGACTCCAGCAGTCATCCTAAGACCCTGAACTTGATTAATTAGGTACAAAAAATGGATAGAGAGATCATTGAAAAGCTATAAACAGGAAGCAGACAATGGATCTAAAGCCACAGCCATATTTGCTCACTTTGCCAAAGAATAAATACCCCTTGAACATTTACACATTTTGTCAATTGCAAGGAGGAACTTCAAGGGATTGTTTAACAATCACAAACCTTAAAGGACACCCATACCCACCATGAAACATTTTAGAGGGGGCATCATGCTGTGGGCATGCTTTCCTTCAGCAAAAGAAGGGTTTATATTAAAATATATTTTAATAATTATTTGAATGCCCTAATCAAAGTCCAGACCTCAATTAAACTGAGAACCATAAAAAACAACATGAATATTTATTTTAACTGATGCTTTAAAGCCAATCTGAAAGACTTGAGCTATTTTGCTAAAAGGAAGCTGCAAAAAGTCTCTAGAAGTGTAAAGCTGGTAGACATACCACAGAAGTCTTGCAGCTATAATTGCTATTCCAGGTTGTTAGCACTGTTGCCACGTGGCAAGGCGGTCCTGGGTTCCAATCCCTAACAACACCTTTCTGCACAGAGTTTGCCCATTTTTCCAGTAAATATGTGGCTTCTCTCCAAGTAGTCTGGCTATCTCCTAGTCCAAATGGGTATCCCCTGCCTCTTACCAAATGACCACTGAATATAGGCAACCACAACCTTGCAAGGATAAGCAGGTATAGACAACGGATGTTTGGTGGTCCTTCAAAGTATTGCTTCAGAGGATACCAATACAAGAGCATGGTACACTTTTTTGATTTGTAGAAAACTTTGAAACTATGTATCTTTACCTTCCACTTCGCAGTTATGCACAACTTTTGCTGGTCTATTAAATACTTTTACAAGATACTGTAGCTGCGAAAGTGTAACAGATGCCCTCCTTCCATTTGATTTTGACCCACTCACATGACCCAGCTGTACTCCAAGCTAATTAGCAGTCAACCTCGCTGTAGCCATTCCGATCACTAGCTTCTGTAACTTTGGAGCCTGATTTGTGCAAACTTAGTTACTTGATAATTATCTAGACCTGGTTAGTTCTCATTTAACTCCCCCTGAGCCAATTGTGAGCCTTTTAACATTCAATGCCATTTGTAGGAAGCTAGTGTAATCCTGGTCACGCCTCTCCACAACACTGCATGCAGCTACTTGTCTCTGGAAACTGCTTCGAATTACTCTGTGCGTATGTGTTCAGTGCACAGACAAGCTATACAAGCACATTTGCCCAACAGTATAACTGCTAATATTAGTTCCATTGAAATGAATCCCACACAGTCATTTTGTTTGCCTCTTTGCAGCTGGTCTCCCACTCTGTACCTCTCCCTCATGTTCTCCATCATACAGCAAAAAAATGTTTGAAATCCCACACAGTGCATAATCAATATCTAAATTTGATTGTTATCCTGCAAATTTATCAAGGTAATTTAATCCTCAACATGGCAGAGTCTTACATTCAGGGCTATTTCACTCACATGCAAAGGGATCGATTTTATTAACATTTGCAGCTTTCCCGTAATGAAGGCAATAAACAAAGATTATTGACCTCAGTCTATTGGCTCCTACACCTGCATTTGTCTCAGGTATTATGACGAGATAAGTCAGCTATGTCTGCCACAGTTTATATCAGCTGGTATTAGTCTGTCATCACGTACAAGCCTTTTATAGTTTTCTATTACGGCTGCCATGTTGTAGCTGCAGTGGAGGACACCAAAGATCAGCAGACTTAGTGTGCAAGTCTCTGGCTTTGATTCCTGACTACAATGAACAGCATTCAGAAAACAACCGAACTGGGAAAAAACAGCCACATGGTTTGCAATAGTTCGCTGTTTCATGGTGTATTGCAAATGTGTTTATATTCCTTCATCTTTCTTTTTACATTTTACCACTTTTAAACCACAAACCTAAATTCTTTTTGGGAATTTTAGGTGACAGGCCAACATAAAGCATGTTAGCGTTTGCTTTAGCTTAACTATGTTGAACAGGAGCATATGAGCAGGAGCATCTTTGCATATAAAAATCTGAAAAGCATAGCATGCATTTATTTTCAGACCACCTAAGATACCAGCTTTTTGCTGCAACTACAGCTGCAATTCTTTTGAGGTACTGTCTTACTTAGGTTTATGCCTAGACTTTGACTGGGCCACTCTAACACATGTGTGCTTTGATCTAAAACATTCTATTGTAGCTCAGGGGTCAATGTCCAACAGGAAGGCAAATCTCCACCACCTCTAACAAATTGTCTTTCTGTATTGTCGTGTATTTAGTTTCATCAGTCTTTTCACCAAATCTGAACAACTTTGATGTCGTTGCTAAAAAAAATCCTTCCCCACTGCATAATACTGCCACCACCATGTTTTACCGCAGTTATCTGCCACATATAGTGTTTTGCTTTCTTTTATTTCAGCTTCACAATTATGCTCTACTTTGTTTTGGTCTATCGCATAAAATATCTTAAAAATGCATTGAAGTTTATGGTTTTGCAAGGTATTGTACAGAAAATATACAGTACATAACAATGATTTTCATGGTGTGTTTTTGGGCCAGTAAAAAAATCGATTACATGTTATTACATATATCTTTGGACCTACACATTTGAAATATTAGTCTCCAAAGTAGCACATTTAAAATAACAGAAGGCTGATGGCCAGTATTGTATAAGTTTTGATAATTTGTTATTGTATATTTCTGAGGTTTTTATCTCTTTACAAAAAAATACTGAATAAATATGACGGTAAAAAAATTATTCGGTGCAGCTTTAACTGCTGAAGTGTAGCATCCCCACAGCATTATACCGCCACTACCATGTTTCACCATGGAGATGGTGTCTTTGGGGTGACGTGCAGTGTTAGCGTTCTGCCGCACATAGCATCTTGCTTTTAGGCCAACACGTTCAGTTTATCTGACCAAGTAAACCAAGTATTATTTTCCTTCTAACTCGTAATCTTGCTCTACTTACAGTTGCTCTATCACATAAATACCAATGAAATACATTTTTTTCTATAAATATTAGAATTTTAATAGACATTTAAATGTCTTATAAATAACATACAGAATATTCATAAGGAATATTATTATAAATGTCGGAATTTATTGTAAATTTTCAGGTAATACCACATATTCTCAAGTGGATTGAGGCCTGAATTTTGACTGGGCCAATCTTTTTTTTTTTTTTTTACTGTGTCCTGTCTGGCAGAGTAGCGCTCAGAATTGTTGTCTGAGTGCCAAGAAAGAGCCCAACAGATTTACCTTCACAAGTGGAGCATTACAGCTTACTCTTTAAAGCTCTGCTTGATATTTATAAAAGAAACTTGCTTTGGGATTATTTCAGTTGTTACGGACATGGAGACAGAAACGAAAAGAAAAAAAATAAGAAGCATGAAAAGAGAGAGGTGAGGCAAAAAGGAAAAGGTGAGAGAAGGAGAAAAGAATGGAGGATAGAAAGAAGGATGAAGAGAATACAAGATAACACCCTGCTTGCTTCTACACCAGCGGAAACATTAATATTACCAGCTTTTTTACCAAAAAGTGCACAGTACTTATGAATACAAGATGTATTCAGAGGTAAATGCGGCTCAATATAGAACATTTGTGTATCTGTTAACAGCTGAATCTAAACACCTGTGGGTCTGAATGTGAGCGTGCTTGTGTAAACAAGGTTTCTCCATAAAAATATGCAATAGTGAGTGTGAGGAGCCACAGACCTGTCCCTCTGGACCTGGGACAGATGTGGAGGAGATCCGAGCCATAGACATCCAAAGGCCCCCCAGAGCACAGGAACCCCAGCAGAGCCATTGCCGAGACTACCGCAATCCTCCCAGAGAGCAGCAAGGGAGAGTCCCAGGGGAACCACCCAGCAGCCACCGTGCAGAAGCCCCAGGGAGCTGCAGCGACGAGCCCACAGGCCGCGCCTGCAGCTCCAGCCATGGACCCATAGATCTGAGACCCGTGGGATATATCACTCCCCAAGTAGAGGCCTGACTGCCCCAGCACCTGAACCTGGGCTGGGCTAGCCTGGGCTGGTGCCTGAACCTGAGCGACCCCGGCCTGGACTCCAACCCACCTCCCCGACCCCAGTTCCCTTCAACCCCCATCCTCATCCGGAGAGGGGGCCCATGTAAAAAAGAGGGGTCCATATGGTCCAAACTAGCCCGCCAACCAGAGCCGCCACAGGATGAAACAGTCCCAACCCCCAATGAATTCTGATCCCAACCCCATTTGCCCCCCACCACCAATGAACCCCAACATGAATTTCCCCACAGGGCCATCCTCAACCAGGACACAAATATCGAACACATGCCTCCAAACCCAAACGCCATGAATCCCCTCCCCACAGCACAGGGGCACACCCCTACAGGTGAACTCCATCCCTGAGAAGGGAACGAAGCCACACCCACACAGCGCAAGCTCCACTCAGCCCCGCTACAAGCACCCCTGCTGCATCCTGCCCCCACTGGACAGCGCGCTGCGACGGCAAGGCAAGGGCCCCGCACAACGCTGCCCCATCCCCCGCCCACAGGCGCAACAGGGCAGACACCACCGAGCACCGCACCCACAACGGAACCCCCGACCACACACCAAGATGGGACAAACTCACCCACTAAGAGGTCCCTGGCCAATGAAATACATTGAAGTTTGTAGTTGTAACTTAATAAAATGTGAAAAAGTGATGTGAATACATTTACAATGTACTATATATGTTATTACAGCATGTGAAGTAATTGTAAAAAAGGCTGAGAATGTCTAGTTTAATTTGGTTGTGAACTGTTGTCAGTGGTATTTTCTGAATATTCTGTTTTGTCTGACTTTTAAAATTAATTTAAAAATTCAATTTTTATGAATATGTTCCATCGAGTCAAAATACCTGCAAAGAGGCTAAACATTTCAAGGGCTCATTTTCAGCCAAACGTAACCAGCTCCTTCACAAGAGGATTCTAAAGTTTTAGAGGCAGCGCCCTCAGTTCACAGTCAAGCACCATAACCACAAGTCTGGCAAGAAATAAAACTGCCTGTTTACTTTTTTCCCAACAGACAACCTTGTGAACATTTATTGAAGCTTTATTGAGCACAACTCCGAAATGTGGAAGTGGAAACAACAGCATAGAGGGAACTGTGAAGGAGCTCTAAGTGAGAGAAGACCATTTAAGATGCAACACATACAAATGCATGAGCAAAATTTAATGAATATTTCAGTCTGTATAAGATAACTCGTCCACAGACGGGCAGTTTGCACTGGGAAGCCTCTGCTGTCTAAAGGAGCTGTGCTTAATAAATTCATCCATTATAACTCTAACAGTGGGAAGAAAGAAATTAACCCACAACAGTCCACTGAGGGCAATTTTCCATCTTTCCCCTTTCAGTTAATTTAGAGAAACCCATCGGCATATCCATATATTGCTCCAAAGCTCTATGCATTGTGATAGATGCTAAGAAAATGGGCTCCTGACTTCCTGTGGCCAAATTTGATTTACAGGGCTATTTAAATGGTCAGAGTGTTTCAGTGAGGCTATTGTTTACATAGCTAACCCCTGGGGCACTTAGATGTATCATGCAGCCACGTAACAAGATTCTTGATGTACAATGCAGAAAGTACACTAGAATTCCTTACAATCTAAGTCTGAAATAAGACCAAACTTTTCAGATCATATGGGAGAGGTATTGGTCAGTTGAGCCACAGCCAAGCTTAACTGACAGCTTGCATTGGCTTATAAGCTTTTGTTCAGATAATTACAGCCTCCCACTGGATTTAAAGGAAACATTTAGAGGAGATTTCTGATTCTTTCAGTCTTATGTCTTCAAAGAGGGGGATTTGTGGAAAAAGCTAAGCCAACCTTTTGATTTTAGCATTGACTTTTGAGTAGTCTGCATGATTTCAACTGAAGATCTAAGGCTCAAAACCAGATTTCTATCATATAGGTTAGCAGTGAGATCAAGCAAAATGCATCAATATGAATACAGAATAATGAATAGAGGTAAGAGCTTGGATAATTTTAGTAAGCCATTTACTGAAACCGGTAAGAGGGTGAACTGCTTCTACTACTGACTAGGTTGAGTCAAGAGTCATTTTTTGATCTTTTCCTGACATAAGAAGGACTGTGTAAGAGAGGAACGAGGAAGGATGTATCTGCATTTTCTCTGAAGTAAAAGGATATGATACATGTAGTTTCAAACTGTTTGACATATAAAAACTAAAAGGTGTGGTGTGCGTTTGTGTTAAACCTTCCTTTATTCTGATATTCCTGAATCAAATACAGTGCTTTCAGGAATACAGCTTTTCTGTGAAGACCTCGAGTATTTCTTAGAGAATGTTAGAGAAAAAACAGCATTATTTCAGGGGAAGAGTGGGGAAGAGTTGGAAAGTAGTGTTATGCCGCAGGGTAAGGTTTTAAAATAATATCCCAAGCTTTGGACATTTTACTGATCACTGTTCAATATATCATCCAAAACAGGATGATGCTTGCAAACCTACCAGGAAAAGGCCAATCCACCTAAACTGGCATGGTAGAGGAACTCCAGAGGACCTGCAGAGATCCACAGCTCAGGTGAGATAATTTATTCACTGGCAACTATCAGTCACACACTCAACAAACCTGCACCTTATCGAAGAGTGGTATGAAGAAAGCCACTGTAATAAACAGCCATAAGAATTCCTGTTTGCAGTTTGCCTGAAGCCATGTTAAGGACCGACAGAAAACACATAAAATACCATCACCAGGAGAATATGGTGCTGGCAGCAACATCCTGTGGGGATGTTGCTGTGGGGATGTTGCTTCAGGCAGTTTTTCATTTTTAGGAGCTAGGGAAGCTGACCAGAGTTTGATAGGAACATCAAATATTTTACATGATTAAAGGGGAATACAATTTTGATAAAATTGCACAGACTCATGGGAGATTCCTTTTATACTCATACATTTAGTCTGTTTCACAAAGAAATTATGAGCTCTAAAATCTGGCATAATTATTTCATTGGTGTCATCCACATCAGCCTCCCTGTAACTGTACTCCTGGACAAATATGATGGCGAACGAGGTAAATATCAGCTAGCTGTTGTACTTTGAAACACACTGGTATGGCAAGTAATTGGTTTTTGCATTTCACATCGCTGAGCCCATCCAGGTTTAACAATTCATTGTAAAGTAGTCCCTAATTAATCTTTCAGCCCATAAATGTTATTTTTTATCACTTTTATATAAAGTCACAAGGCTAAAGTAAGAAACATAGGGGAAATACCATTCCTGGACAATTTAGAGATAAAGACATGGGTTTAGCTTTTCAGTTATTGCACTCCCTTTTCCTTTCTGCCTCAGCGGTAGTATTTACTGTGTGGAGTAAATCAAAATGCGGTCCTGGCTGGTTCCGCTTGTGCACATCAATCATCACAATGGTGCCACCGATAAACAAGTATACAGAGAGCTACGGCTCCACGCAGCGCCACAAACGTAGCGAGAAAGCATCAGATCCTCGAAGATTTTAACAATTAGGAAAATCCTAATTGGCAATTACTTTGATTTGTAATCCTAAAGGTTTTTAATGAGCTCATTTAATGGTGCCATGGAGCATGATGGAGAATGGTAATTGGCTTTTATAAGATGTGTTAAAAATCAAGGTGTGTCTGCAAAGTGGGTGATGCTTCTTTTTCCACCAAACACTATTGCAACATTAGGAAAAAGTTTTCTACTCAGGAAATTTCAGAAAGAATCTCCCTTTTAGTAAAAACTGAATAGAACGAGTAATATTTCACCACCAGCAGCTTAGTTCTTAATAATCGTTCATGTTGAAGTGCTTATGCACATTCATCTTCAAGGGTAAAGCTGAAAAGTATTAAAAGAACAGATATAGCTGCTGTTGCAGACATTTACATTCATTCGTTCTAACAAGGTCACAGTAGTCAGGAAAGATAGAGGTCAGAGAGGTAGCACACTGAGCCGAAGAGGAAAAGTCATCCTTCATAAACACTGAGAAATCTGGCAGAAAGACAGGAAGGAGGAACCGTGTTAGATGAAGAAAAGTATGAGACGAGTAAGGAAGTGTGGTGAAGGGCGTGATGGGTCGTGTCAGACAGGGGAAAAAAGAAAAAGCAGGGTAAAGGGAAAGAGGAGAACGGGAGCACAGAGTGTGGAAAGGGCAAGAGAGAAAAGCTGGCTGTACTACCCTAAAGTCCAGCTGTCTGAGGCCAAATCTGATGCTGATTCATTCCACTGAGAAATGCTTCTGGCTTTACTGATCTACAGTCCCGGTGAGAAGTTTACATGCACTCATCATAGGTATGTCAGGATAATTTTGGACTTTTGTTACATTCTGACTATTCATCTTACAGAGTGAAATGATCATACAAGATCCAACTTCAAAGATTTTTTTAAACAGGAATTTTTTGCACAGGTTGGAATTTATTCTGGAAATTGTCTTATCCAAACCAAAAATATAAACATTCCCCTACTAATATTTGGATAAATGTCCCTTGGCAAGTTACAGGGAAATCGCATTATTTTTGCAGCCATGAATAAGGTTCTGGCATAACCAGAATATTTGCCCACTTTTCTTCTGTGAAAGTACAGAACTCATTTAAACTCATGTTTGCTGTCCTGGGACAAACCAATCTTTTAAGCATTGATCTTAAATATTAAACAGATTAGAGGTCGGAACCATTCCTGAAGGTTAACGTTACCCTGATGTGTGTTTGGGATCATTGTCCTGCTGGAAGACTCAACTGTGTCCAGTTTTGAAAACTCTATCTGTTGATATGAGAACAAGTTTTAGAATTTGAGGTAAAATTCTTTAACCTAAATGTTAAAGAATTCGAGGTTAGTCTTCATTATTTTATCAATTCTGTCAAAAACACTACTTGCAGTAAAACATACCCAAAGCATGATGATACCACCAACATGCTTGGCAGCTCTTTTAGGTTTGAAAGTGACACCTGTTCTCCTTTCAGATCATAAATTTCAGATTAATATACATTTATCTGTGATTGTTTGCGTGCATTCAAAATACCAAAATCAGTCGCAATCATGCTGATGATGCCAGTATGTAAACTTCGGTCCGACACTGTACTCTAAAGCAGGGTTCCCAAACTTTTCACCCCCAAAATAACACTGGCAGAGACCCCCTTAAAATGCATATAATTTTTACACTCTGTTTATTTATAAAATAAAAACTGAAATAATTATATGTATTTTTAAATGAATTTATTTAAAAAAAATGACATTTGATTATTTAATTTCGTATATTATTTCATTGTTTAATAAGACATTTCCTGGTACATTTCTTTATTTCATAATAAATTAATTTATTTAATTTGTCCCTCCAAACACTTCAATGGTCACATCATGAAGATTCTAATAAACATCTCGCGACCCGCCCACTTGGTGTCTCGCGCCCCCCCCCCGGGGGGTCCCGACACCCAATTTGGGAACCACTGTTCCAAAGTATCTACACACACTCCTTGCACAATAATTTGCTCATCTGTAGCATGATGTACCTCTGCAATATGCCATGTTCTTTACTCAACCTTTATCTTTGTGACTTTAGCATAGCTTGATGACAGGACTCTCATAAATTCTTATCAATTTTCTTTTGAACCGGACGCATTGGGTTAATGGCTTATAAATAAAACTAATTATGCATTATGATAATGAAAAGGTAATTTGGCATCAATTACCCTTGTACTGCATACCCAGCACACTTTGATATTTCACTAAATGAGTCAGGAATCAGGAGAGAGGCACAATAGATATGCTACCTGAAGCCAGCGTTGCCTATAGGCTAATGCTCACATTATGTCTATATTATCTCATTGCGCAATGGAGCCTTATCAAGAATAGCAAAAATAACAAGGTAATCAATTAAGTGAACCAGGCAATTAACTTAATTAATTGCTTGTATGCCCAGGAGTTTCCTGACGCTTGAGCTGAGGACACCATTACCACACTGGCCTGTGATTAGATTACAGTGTTAGTAATGCCATTTGAGTCTCAAGTGTGGGAGCTGGAAAGTGGATTCCCACTGGTTGCTGTAAGCTTCTATCTCCAAATTAACAGTCTTGTGTCCTTCCGTATAAGCTGCAGAAGTAAGGAGGCCCTTCGCTGCGAAGCAGGTTCTACTTTCAATAAATCAGTGAAGAACATTATTTCCTTTCTATTGGCAGGGCTCCCGCTGATCAATAATGCCTTGCGGGAAATACACAAGCAGTAATTGTAGGTTCTACAAACCTAAAACTGAAAAAGGTTCCAGCTTTTTTTTTATTTTGATAAATCTTTAGATATAGTTAAATAAAATCTAAAGTGTTAAAAGCATATTATTCCATACTGGTTTCAATGAAAGACACATTAGATCACAGCTCCAAAATCTTTTTGACTTTGAAATAACAGTTTTTAACAGAATATTTGAATATTATTAAGTTTTGCGAGAGCTTCTCAATTGAATTTTGGTCAGGTCTTTCATAGGGTCATTCTACTATATATTTAACTGACAATTTCTAATTCATTTCTTTAATTTGAATTGAGTTCTGCCTAAAGTGCTAACCATTCAAATGTTGGAAAGATTGATCAAATTTAGAGAAAGAGATACATTGTAGTTGAGATTACATGGAAGCCATTGCTTACTGTAATGCACAGCTTACACTGACAGCAGATAACATCAACCTCAGTTTTGTTGCACAAAGGGATCCATGCATGTTGGTATTCTTGTGGGACAATCTGCTGACATTTGATCGACACACTATTTACTCATGCTAATGCACAAAGACTTGTGGTATGCATTATGTTTGGCTTCACATTGCCAAGAGAACAGAAAACTGGAATTTGAGGTATTCAAAACGCATGCACACACACACACACATACATACACACACACACACACACACACACACACACGCACACGCACACACACCCACACACACACAAATGGCAACTTGAGGAATTGATTTGAAGTCATTCAGATTTGTCCTCCTCTATTTGGCTGCCAGTAATCTCGTGCTGTTTCTTTGTGGAATGTTGAAGATAAGAATGCCTGTCATCTCTGTTGTGTTCTGTGTTTTTGAACACGGTTCCATGCTGCACCAAAACATCATGGGGTGGATTTTTAGGCAAACATAATGTGTCTCTGACCCTCTGTCAGGAATTCTCTGGTCTTGTAATGAACATGCTGACAGTCCAATTAGCATGAAGTCATTTTGGTGGTCAACTCCAGCGAAATGCCTCTGCAGCTGTCCCTCAGTGGTAGCACACTGCACCCCAGTTAAGGATCAGAGCACATCCAATAAAACATGTACAACATTACGAAGGTGAACTGGATGCACTGTTTTTTGGATCCCGTTGACATCTAAACATTTCTTGCAATGTTTGGAAGTTTTCATAAGTTTCTTTTCAAAGTAAGAAGGGGCAGCTATTTGATATGCATTATAGGTGCATCTCAATACATTAGACTATTTTTATAGATTTGTTTCACAAAAATTTATGAATTTCAAGCATTTATTTATATTTTAATAATTACAGCTTACAACTAATAGAAACCCAAAGTTTTGTTTGAACTACTGCATCAATGTGATGCAGTAGAAGGGTGATCTCTCTATGGCTCTGCTGAGGTGATAAGGAAGCCCAGGTTTCTTTAATGGCAGCCATCAGCTTGTCTGGATTGTTGGCTTGGGTGTCTCTTATCTTTCTTTTGACAATACTCTATCATTTCTGCATAGGGTTTAGGTCAGATGAGTTTGCTAGCCAAACAAGCACAGTGATACCAATGTCATTAAAACAGGTATTGGTACTTTTGGCAGTGTCACCAGGTACCTAGTCATGCTGGAAAATGAAATCAGGATCTCCATAAAGCTTTTCAGCAGAGGGACTAACTTTGAACTTGTGTAGCTAATTTGCTACATACATGTATATTGTGTCTCTTGAAGCTCCAATTCTAGCAAATCTCCCCTAGACTCTTGAATAGGTCTTGCTTTACAATCTTCTCAAGGATTCCTGAATGCTTTTGCACCTTTTTCTACCACAGTATTTTCCTTCCAGTCAACTTTCCATGAATATACCAGGATACAGCAATCTGTGAACATCCTGCTTCTTTTGCAATGACCTTTGGTGGCTCACCTTTTACCTTTTATATAATATTTTTAATACTCAAACTCTCTAATGTCTGTCGCTTCAGAGGGCATTTATGGACTAAAATGAAGTTCCTGAACACTTATCGTCACTCAGCCCCAACCACTGCTTATATAATCTTTGCACGTTCATCTGAACTCAACTTCACATCAAGCCTTAAAAAAAAGGTCTTTGTGTTGCTATAAATGATTTATGTTAAGAGAGCTTGAGGAAGTTGAGCCACCACATTTTAGCTGAATAATTGGATGTAAGACTTTACAACAAGAGCAACATAAGTGGACCATCTTTCAGGTCTACAACTGAGTAATTATGCTGCAGGTGAGGGAAGTAAGGTGGGGAAAAATCGGTCTCATTTTAATTGAGTCCCTCTGAGTAAACTGGAGAAGTTCACCCATCACTCAAACACATGGCTCCTATTTTTAAACACACACGCAAGCACAATAGAGAGGCCTCTGCTTAATGGGCTCCCTTGGGTCATAATGTTATTGTTGATTTCCATGCAGAAGATGCAAGGACTAACATAATCAAATTTGTGTGTAAACATGCACAAACAGACTCTGCACGCAGGCATGAATGAATGCATGAACTGTGCCTGCTGAAGGAGAGAGTCCTCGCTCTTACTTTGTCCTCTCTCTCTCTTTCACATATGCACTTTAAAAACATGCCCTGCATCCAGACCGCCAACCATATTCTTTCACTACTTTTTTAAAGTTTTTCTGTAAACCTAAATATGAACCAAAATCTCTGGCAATACAAGTGCAAATCTTTCTGTGCTATTTGAATTATTTAAAAAGAAATTTTTTTATAAACCTGAAAGTATTATTTTAGGTTTTTAATGCTTTATTCTAACCACTCGTTTTTCTGGATGAAATATTTATACAACATAAAATCCCAATGCATTTTAAAAATAGGAATGCGCCACCATTAATCCATACTCAATTTTCTTTCAGCCGCAAAAGGTCAAATTTGTATACAGGTTCAAAAATATGCATACACCCACAGTAATGGTAAATGCCAATTAGCAAGTTGCAACTGAACTACATGTCTGTTGTCACCATGAACTAAATTCCTGTATAATTCTTGTTTTTGATTCTGGTCACAATGGTGCAATGGTAACGCCATTTCAGAAGCTTAATGTTAGCCTCCTTTATTTATTCCAAAATCAGTTTTTATTTGGTTTGGGATTGTTGTCATGTTGGAACAGCCGGCTGTATTTAAGACCTAACTGCATAACCAAATATGTCATCTCTGATCAAAAGAAATTGGTTAGGATGTTCAGGAATAAGCTAGAGTCATGATCCACGGTTGGTGGTTTTGGTTTTCATCTGTGTTTGAATTTTCATCATTCCCTTGTTGTTTATGTGTATTCTTTGTTTGGATTTACACTATTTCTCCCAGTTCAATATTAATCTTTTCCACTTGGAAGTTTCTTGTGTATTAGTTCCGCTCCCTCTGTGTTAATTAGGGTCCCACCCTCAATCTCCTTACTTTCCTTCTGCCTCAGCTGCTCTCATTATCCCCTGAATAACTCACCTGCTTTCTGTGTTATTTTCCACTTTTCCCTCAGAAGCTTCTGGTTTTCTTTTGTTTATTGCTGTATTCTTTTGTTACCCTAGGCTGCCTGTTTCTCCATTACTCTCCCCGTTTTACTGCCTGTTACTCTTGCCATGCTCCAAGTCATGCTCTCTTTGTGATATGGCTGCAAGTTTTGTGTTCCATTTCATTATTAAATACCATGATGTTCATCCTTCGTCCCTGCCGGCACTTGGGTCCTTCTCCAAACCCACCCATCATGACACACAGTGAATTCAGTTTTATATCCCAATTCACTGTGAGGGTGCTAACCAAGTAAAACAAAAAACCCTAAACCAACGTGAATACCTTCAGAATTTACTGCTACCCATTTGAACAAGCCAAAAATCTTAAGGACAAAAGTTTTGTGATCAAATGAGACCAGATTAAGCTGTTTAACCACAATGACAAGATTTACCTAAATATATGTATAACGTGTATATACAGTATTTATCTGTGGTTGTATGTATAATTGTAATTGAAACTGCATTTTGTATTTACTCAAGTCATCTTTGTCAAATACTAAACAATTTTCAATGATTTGAAAAATTTAAGTATCACAAGCAAAGCAAAAAGTGAGGAAATCTAATGCAGCAAATACTTTTTTTTATAGCACTTTAAGTCAAAGAGTTCACAAAAAATCTAAACACCTAAAAACAGAAGATAACTACTTATATATTCTGTCATAAATATTTATCACCAATTGTCAGGATGCCTGACACATCACACATACTTTGAAAGTAACGTGTAGAATTAATCTTTTTCAAAATACATATGAAACTTTGGGGTTTCCAGAAAAGACATAATTTATGCAGGGCAATACTTTGTTTATACATTTAGTGTCTAACATTTGCTTGGCTTAAATATGCCTTGGAGGACAAAATAGTTTGTTTATAAAATAAAATAGAAATATCCTTTTTCCCTGTGGCCACTGTCTGTACTCTGGGTCATCCTCACATGTGACGAGTGCAACTATGGCAGAGTCATTAGGGAACTTTTGTAGATAGCAGCCTGGGGAGTTGATGGAGAAGTCTGAAGTTTAGAGGGTTAAGAGGAACGGTGCACAGTTCCCTCGGGGCCCCAAACTGCAGACCAGCGTGTCAGAGACACAGCCTGGTGTTCTCACATACTGCGGGCGGCCAGTGAGGTAGTCCAGTATCCACTGGGACAGGTGGTGGTCCAATCCTGACAGTTCCAGCTTGTCCCTCAGAAGTTCTGGCTGGATGCTATAAAAAGCACTGGAGATATCAAAGAACATGATTCACACAATGCTTCCAGGCTTCGCCAGGTGGGACAGAGCTTGGTGCAGAGCTGCTGGCATCATTCACCCCGATGGCAGGCTGGTAGGCAAACTGCAACGGATCCAACAAGACCTCACCAGGGGACGAAGATGGATGAGGACCAACCTCTTGAGGGTCTCCTTCAGATGCTGCTTAAATGTTTAAAATATTTAAACATCCAAAGATGTGGCCACCGGTGATCTGAAAACACAACTGGGTTGCTATACTTTCTATTTCAGCCTTGTCTAGTTTTATAGAAAGCTGGACAGAAAAAAAGGTCAGTCCCCATTAACTCACCATTAACTCAGTATCCTAATACAGCAGCGTCTAACAATCATTCAGTTTTTCACCTGTTCTCCCACTAAAATATGTCTAGTTCTGTGTGTATAGTTGGCTGGCCGATACAACCACTGGTGTCTACCTATTCACTGGTAAGGACCACCCCAAACTGATATGTGTTGAGATGTTTATTAAAGAAAGGGAGCAAGGGAATGGACTGGATTGGGTCTGAAGATGGGTCATCTGGGGAGACTCACTGATGAAGACTTGGGAGGAAGAGACCCAGCGGGTTTAAGAAGCATCATTCTGAAACTCCTGTCCTCGTTGGCCTTTGTCATGCAACCTTTAGATATATCCCTGGTCCAACATACTTAAATCATTACATTACCTCCACAGGATGCATTTGAGCACTGCAGAGTCCTGCTAATGTTCTAATAATTAGATTTAGTTGTGCTGAAACAGATATACATCTAAAAGTTACAGCAGACCTGCCATCAAGGACCAGTGTTTGAAGAAATGGTTTTGATAGTTTAAAATGGGTTTCCTCAAAAAGTAGTTAATATCTTATCTGCAGTAGATACAGTAACTCTCTTGGCATCTTCATTTAGTATGAATTCAGATGGTCCCAGAGGCTGAAGCTATTGGCTAGTTACAAACAAGATTAGATCCGACCTTTACCGTCTTAAAACAATTCCAGTGTTACAAACACTGTTTTATGAACCTTTAAACCATTTTAATGTTTGCACTGCGAATATATTTAAAAAGAAACCGCTGATTGTTTACATCATAAATGGAGGTTGGGGGTGGTGCACCACCAATTCTCTTACTGAGAGAAATAAGTACTGAGAACAAATATAAAAGAAATTCCAGTAAATGTAAATGTCTTTAAAAATGGTTTGAGTTTTTTAAAGTGAGATTCTGTAAAGTTACTATCAGTAATAGTTTCCTTTCTGTTGTGGAAAGATGTAATCTCACCATAAGCCTGTTGGAAAATGATGTGCATCCTTGCATGTGGTGGAAGGTAAACAAGCTAGTCAGATGTAAGCTGTTTCAATTCACCACATCAGCTGATCCAACGAGTCAGGTGAATGTAAGTCTGTCGGGATCATTTTCAAAAAACTCAAGACTTCTTTATTACTGTTATAACTTCACAAAAACTCACTTAAAAATCCAAACCACCCTTTTAGCTGCAATATTAAAAAACAAAAATAATGTTATTTTATTTTCTTTAACCGTGCCTTACATCTGGCAATTACTCTGGCCAGAAACAAAAAAACACTACTTACCTCCATTATCCATGTAAATACTTGTTGGTAGCTCTTTAAATAAATTCCCAATGCAGAAGTGATGAAAGTTAAGGACTAGTGTGGCATAAGCCAATACTTTTGAGATTGGAGTTATTTTAAGAAGGTCGAAACTGCTTTGGTCTTGGCCCTTCTGAGCCATTATATTCAGCCTCTAGGTCAAACTAATCTGGTTTTATACTAAAATACCAAGCGCGTTATTTACCAAAGGTAAGATATTAACTATTTATAGGGTTTTACCAGAATCTCACTTTGAAAATTTTATCCCAATCCGTTGACATATCAGAAAGTGCTATTAATATATTTACCTAAAAATGGTAGAAAAGACTAAAATACAGATTTTACTGAAAACAAAGAAAATGTGCTTTGTTCTTAAGGACACTTTACATTTTGTTGCCTTTACAGGCAAACATTATCAAGACTGGGAAAGATACTGAAAAATATAATAAAAGTGTAGTTTGAACACGGGTCACAAATGAAGCAGTGCAGTTGCTCATCACATCCATCTTGCAATGACAGGTTTAGTCTGAATTTAAAGGACATGTAATAGAATTTATGGAAATAGGCAAAAGGTAAACCAAACACCAAGAACAGATGCTTAATTTTTCTTGATTACATGAAAGTAAAATGTATTCACCAACACTGGTAATATTTAAAGCCCATCAGACCTTTAATTCCATTTAATAATGTTGCATGCTAAGCCTGAGAGCCTTTTAATCACTGGTAGGAAAATGGGTAATGTGGAGCTACTTTTTTGGCTTTCGTTGTTCATGAAAGGTCACTTGTGGTCACTGGAGGATTTTAAAGGTCAATGCTCGAAGAGACAATGCTTCTCAGTTACACTTTAGCACAGTTTGATTTAACTCCTGTTGAGGGTTATTTCTAAATTCCCATTTGATTATCTTCCCCAAAGAACATAAAAATCTCAAGTTTAAAAAAGATTGAAAGCATGAAAACAGTATTTTCTACAACCTAAATGAAGAATCTATTTACTATTTTTTATTTCCGTTTCAGTACATTAGCAATTATTTACTTACTAGCAACATTTTAATCTCATGTATGCAGAATCCTTCTCACATTGAATAATTACTGAGATATCAATTTCCCAGTGTTTTAAAGATATATTTAATAAAACAGTGGTACACGCAGTTTTGTTGGGATTGCCCTGTGTTGTGATTATGAATATGAATATATTCGTACTCGTACTCGTCGTCTTCCGCTTATCCGGGACCAGGTCGCGGGGGCAGCAGACTCAGCAGAGACACCCAGACGTCCCTCTCACCAGACACCTCCTCCAGCTCCTCCGGGGGGAGCCCAAGGCATTCCCAGGCCAGCCGAGAGACATAGTCCCTCCAGCGTGTCCTGGGCCATCCCCTGGGCCTCCTCCTGGTGGGACGTGCCTGGAACACCTCCCGAGGAAGGCGTCCAGGAGGCATCCGCTATAGATGCCCGAACCACCTCAACTGGCTCCTCTCGATGTGGAGGAGCAGCGGGTCTACTCCAAGCCCCTCCCGGATGGCCGAGCTCCTCACCCTATCTCTAAGGGAGTGCCCGGCCACCCTACGGAGGAAGCTCATTTCAACTGCTGGTATCCGGGATCTCGTTCTTTCCGTCATGACCCAAAGTTCATGGCCATAGGTGGGGGTAGGAACGTAGACCGACCGGTAAATCGAGAGCTTCGCTTTTTGGCTCAGCTCTCTCTTCACCACAACGGACCCGCACAGCACCCCCATTGCTGCGGCAGCCGCACTGATTCGTCTGTCGATCTCCCGCTCCATTCTTCACTCGTGAACAAGACCCCGAGATACTTGAACTCCTCCACTTGAGGCAGGAACTCCCCTCCAACCTGAAGAGGAGAAGCCACCCTTTTCCGGTATATGAATATATTATTAATATTAATACTTTAATATTTTATTAAATAATATTTGCTGAATAAAACCAACCTTCTGGATGACCAATTCTTAATGGTGTTTAAATAGCTGCCCTTATTTATTAAAATAATATTTAAAGAAATATTATTAAGGAAATAGTTAAATAATATTTAGGAAATATTATTTTGAATAAGAACCAAATCTTTCTGGAGAAATGGGGCTTAATGGTGTTTACTTAGTTATGTCAGTTAGTTTAGTAAAATAATATTTAGGGAAATATTATTTCCTTGATTGAAAACAACAACCTTTTTGGGTAAATGATCTTTAGTAGGCAAGCATGTGTTCTTAGCTGTTAGCGGTTGGAGCTAACAAAAGACACTTGTAGCTTATCATCAGAATCAAACACATACCTTTAAAATACCATTAATAAAAGGGTTAAAATGCATAAGCGCAGACAGCGTGTTATGGCCGATCTGTGTTTAAAATCACCCTTTAAATAAAGTTTGTCTTAACTTCAAAAAAAAAAACTATACAAAAAAAAAAACACAAACACAGAACACATAAACTGAGCACATGTGCTGAGCAGATAATCGGCTAGCACTAAGATGGCTGAGTTTTCAACACAAACTCTGTTTTCACTCTAAACTACTTCTCTCTGCCCAACACAACCTCTTACGTGAACCGTGCTGAGGAAAAGTTGTCCGGGGCGACGAAGTTGAACAAAGCATCCACAGTGAACAAAGGGTTAACTGCAGCTAACCGCCGTAGCTGTGGGGTGGGGTGGCTCATTCTGCCGGCCGGCCAAACTGCACGTTGCTGCTGTAACCACGGTGATGCTGTCCCGTTGTCCTTCCTTCAGACCGGGAAAAACTGTTGTAGAGACAGGGTCAGTGCCGGGATCTCTCTGGAACACAGTTTGCTTCTGTAGATCTCAGAGAGAAAGTCAAGCTACGCTTGTACCTTAATTACCCCCGTTCATGAATGAATACCGGATACACAAACAGCAATTCATTCCTACTTAACTTAGTGCATATGATCGCGTGATCATATGACACTCTTGGATCCAGTTTGAAGAGTTATGTCTGTTTGCCAGCAAAGAGTCCCTCCGTCCAGTTCCTCTGGGGACCTGCGTGTAAGAGGTCAGTTTGTTGCAAAAGCGGGGTTTTTATTCGGACAGTGACGTCACGGGAAGTCCGCTGTTACCCCTTTTCCTGGCTGTGCTGGAAGTAGGTTAATGCGATTTATTTTGAAAGTTCCAGAAAAGTTCTTACTGGCCCGTCATGTTTTACCCATGGCTGGGGTCCCAACACCTGGCAAGTTCTAATAAGTAGCAGAGATGGCATGTTTTGACTTTAAGTAAACCTTTTAGGATTTTTGTGTCCCTTTTAAATATTGATGTAAAAATATTGATATGCACAGAAAGTCTGTTAAACCATGGGAAACAAAATCACATTTTATAAACTGGTCTGAGCATTTGTTTTATTCCTGATTTTAGTTTTGTATAAAAAATTGTGTTTATCTTATTATTATCTTAGAATTATAATCTTATTATTTTGTAAGTGTTTTACAGCTTCTGTCATTTTTAAGATTTAGGATAAATATTTGCTAATGCCGGGTCTCCTGTCGATATCTGCATTTTTCACACCAGAGACTTGAACACTTTAAACCAATAGTACAATTAAGTTATTAAAATCAATGTAATGTCTGATTAACACCTCAGAAGCTCTACAGAAACATAATTTGCTTTAAATGTCGAAATGTAAAGATGATAATAGACAACTTGTTACCAAGTCAAGTGAGAGTGCACAAAATGTGATGTTGTTGGATACATAGTCTAGGCAGCAGAACTATTAGCCAGCCACGGTGCTTGTTTTGCCTGTTAATGTTTGTTCCCTGAATAAAAGGATGGATTTTTCAAATTTGGAAGTGCACATGCAGCACGTTCACATCCAAGTAAAACACTGCTGATTTTTGTTTTGCACCATCTCCATAGCAGCATCCCTGAATTCAGCTGGATGTACTGGTAGAGCAGATTGCTAATTTCCTTCCAACCAGACAACAAAACAGTGGGTATGCTGTGAAATCTATATGCTGAAAGCAGTAATGAAGGTGGTGGAAACTTCCATCCGTCAGCCAGCACAAGAGATGGTTACCATGGAAAATGAACGGAGGCTAGTGCAGTGTTTTTCAACTCTTTTTGAGCCATTTTTTCATTGAAAAAATCACGAGGCACACCACCAACCAAAAATGTTAAACAAATGATACTCTGTAACCGCCTATATTAACAATATAATCATTCTTATCAAAGTGTCTTGCATAGGAAGCAAATGAACACAAAAATGTATTTTTATCATCTTTTATATTTCTTCTTTCAAATAAAAAGTGCACTTAACATGTCCACTTCAAAAATACAGCTGGAACAGTGCCACAACAATGCGGTCTTAAACTTAAAGAGGTAGTATAAATCTTCAAGTGCTACAAACCCTAATTCTGTCCAAAAGCATTCTGTTAGCAGGAATACAGAAAATAATGCTTATTCTGACAGAAGCTATAATATTTGGGAAAGATTTCACTTTTACAATATGAAGAGTTCCATGCACAAAATGTCAATCTCAGTATATTTTACTCACTTAGTGTGAAACCTGTGCATGTTTGGATGAAAACAGAGCTGATATCCTGGCGGGAATAGAAGAAAGACACACACAAAGCTCTTCCTCAACAGCTCTCAGTCTCTCTCTGTTTTTAGTTTTTATAGCAGTCAGGCTTGAGAAGCTCACTTCACACAGATATGTTGTGGAAAATGGGAACAATGTCAAAATAGCTTTGTTTGCCAGAATGGGGAACTCCTTGGCAGCAGTCAACCAAAAACTGTCCAGAAGTAGATCAGCAAAGCTCAGCTTTAAACCACGATTTTGTCTCCTGTAAATTCATGTCCTTTCCAACAACTGTTGAGCTGTATGGGTCCCTTACCCAGTCAAAGCATTCAGTGAAGGCTGAAGAGAAATAAAATGACACCTTCTCCTTGAGAGTTTTTAAATGTGTACCTATTATTTCGCACAGTGCAGCAGTGTGAACATTTTGCCATTTCTTGGTGAGTGGGAACATTTTGAGGTTGCCACTTTCCACATGTTGTTGCCAGAGGTGCACCTTTGAGCGGAATCCTTTTATTTTATTCGTACTTGTGAGCAGGTTTTAATTTCGGCCTTGCATTCGAAAAGATGATGAAAAATATCGCAAGGTATGCCAGCCTTGCACACCACTCATCACTTGCAAGCAGCTTTGCGTAATCGGACCCTCATTTGTCAGATTCACTTTGAGTTCCTCCCGCAGCTCATACACACAGGCCAGCACCTTACCACGTGACAACCATCGGACCTCCGTATGAAGCAGCAAGGTCTTATGCTAAGCTCCCATTTCCTCACAGAAAGATGCAAATATGTGGCTTTTCACAGGTCGTGTCTTCACAAAGTTTACCATGTGCACAACATCATTCAACACAGGGGCTAGGTCTGCTGGTAAAGTCTTGGCCACGAGGGCCTCACGGTGCAAGAAACAGTGCGTAATAATCACATCTGGGTTTCTTCAATTCAATTCAATTCAGTTTATTTATTTAACGCCAATTCACAACACATGTTGTCTCAAGGCACTTCACAAAAGTCAGGTACATACATTCCAATTAGTCCTAAACATTGAACAGTGCAGTAAGATTCAGTTATTTATTCAAATTGGATAAAAATGTTTTCTATCTAAGGAAACCCAACAGATTGCATTGAGTCAGAGATTTGTAGCAGTCACTCCTCCCAGATGAGCATGTAGAGACAGTGGACAGTCACTGGCGTTGACTTTGCAGCAATCCCTCATACTGAGCATGCATGTAGCGACAGTGGAGACGAAAAACTCCCTTTTAACAGGAAGAAACCTCCAGCAGAACCAGGCTCAGTGTGAGCGGCCATCTGCCACGACCGACTGGGGGTTAGAGAGAACAGAGCAGAGACAAAAAGAGAACAAAGAAGCACTGATCCAGGAGTCCTTTCTATGGGACTCTATGTTTCTTTCCTTCACTCTGCTTACAAAGCCTTTGGTGCCCCCGACCATGGCTGCAGCTCCATCAGTGCAGACACTCGTGCAGTTTTCCCACTTAAGTCCTCCTTGTTCAAGATATTCTGATGTGACCCGAAAAATTTCCTCTCCTGTTGTCCTTTCTGGCAATGCCTTGCAAAATAGGAAGTTTTCTCTGATTGTGTCTTCATCCACAAAACGCGCATTGGCCAAGAGTTGAGCATGTCCACTAATATCAGTACACTCGTCAACTTTCTCACTGATATGGATCTTTTCCAAAACCACACTTTCGATGTCTGCAGACATGTCATCAATACGTCTGGAAATTGTGTTATCTGAGAGAGGGAATTTGGCTATTTCTTTAACCGCTTCAGGTCCAAGCATCTCATTTACAATGGCTATGCAGGTGGGTAATATTAATATCTCTGCCACAGTGTGGGACCTTTTTGATTTAGCTACAAGTTAAGCTATGTAGTAGCTAGCTTTAAGGGCTCTCTTATTTACCTTTGTGGTTTTTCTCATAAAAGTTGCCTGTTTCTCCGTGTGTTTACTCAGGCGAACAAAATAGTCTGCATTCTTGTTTTGAAGCGAAGAGTGTTTTGTTTAGAGATGGCGTTTAAGCTGGCTTGGTACCATAGCACTTTTGGATAGCTTTTCACCGCATACCAAGCACAACGGAGTCGGTGTCGTTGCATCCCCGGAAAAAGTAAATCCAAATGAAATGTAACTCTCACTGTATTGCCTCGAGCTCACAGTATTTGCCTTCTTTTGACTTCCACTCATACTAGGGCCTTCATCTGGGTCCGAATTGTGTCCAGGGCCTAGTTCGGAGTTAGCATTTTTTCTTTTCAAAAACTTTTCCATCACCATCATCACAGTCTTGCTAGCCACAATGCTCTCACCGCTATCTGTCACATTCATACATCACTATTTCTCTTGTCTTAACGGACAATGCAATGCAGCTACTTGCTGCCATCTAGTGATAAGGAAATATTACATGATTACGCTGCCAGTCACTACTACAGCACAGACACGAAAAATGGCATATTATTTGCAGATAATAATTAATTCGTTTTCAAAAAATCTTTTTAGACTAATTAGGTGAAATTAGATAATTTTCCACGGCACACATGACGATCACTCATGGCACACTAGTGTGCCGCGGCACAGTGGCTGAAAAAAGCAGGGCTAGTGGACAAACATTGCTGACCAATGAGCCTAAATGATTTCAAAGGTAAGCCCTTCTTCTTCTTAGGAACCAAAAGATGTGGCAAATACTACTCCAAGTGCTGTTTGAACTACTATATCAGAACAAATCTTTGCTTAAAACTTTACTTTTCTCCAGACAGGAGAAATGCAGTGTTTTTTGTATATTTTTGTTATCTATGAAATGGCAATGAAATACTTGCTATTTACTTGTTGCTTCTATTCTATTCTATTCTATTCTATTCTATTCTATTCTATTCTATTCTATTCTATTCTATTCAGGGTTCTTTTTCTACCTGATATTTTCTCCAACAGTCCCAAAAATATGCACGTTGGGTCCACTGGTTTGCCTCTGTGCTTCCCTGTGATGAACTGCTGACCTGTCCTCTCCAATCAACCAATGACCACTGGAGATAGGCAGTGGTATGTATAGAGAATGAATGAATGACCGGACCCCCACCCTCATTTACATAAACTGTAAGTACAAGAGAGGTTGAGTGAATTGACAACTGATATTTTGGACTCTGTATACCTAAATGCCAGACAGACTTGAATCTTATATTAATGTTCTAAAAAGTAAGCCACATAGCTTAAGGATAACTTCCTTATTGTGTTCTTTGAATTTATTTTACATTTCTCTGTCTTGTTTCAAATTTCTTCATGTGTGGATGTTTATTTTTTCTCAATGACATCTTCAGATTTCTTACATTTTAATGGCGACCACAACTTTTGTATAAACTGTAAATGTTCTGTATGTATTTTTAAATTCTAGTTAATGATCTAAGGTCGTAACAGTGTGAGAAATATTTGGGCAGACAATCCACTGGTTATCCTCACTCAAATACAACTGCAACAATATGTGAACCATAGATAATTACATTAAAATTACACTACCAAATTTACAAATAAAGATCTAAATGACTTATTTACTGTAGTAATTTATTGGAGTATTTACTGGAAAATTGTGAATAAGCTCATTCCCTTTTCTTGTTTTGAGTGTCAAATACACATGATGTAAAATCAACCACTAAATATGCGTTTTAACATCCTCTTTCAAATAGCCTAAAAGGCCAAACGCTACAAAATTTGTAAAAGGACTGATGGGGAATAAAATATTTATCACAGTATCACCTTAAAAATGAATAGACCTCTGACAATAATAGTACTAATCAATGTTTCTTTTCAGATTAAACATCATATTAGAGCCGTTTCTGGATCTTGTTATGCCCTTAAATTTGATTCTTTGTTCAAACAACTGTCTTTAGAGGTTTACACAAACGTTTTTGCACAGTTTGCTTTACTTGATGTAAAATGTTTTGACCACATTCTTTCAATCTCCTCTGACCTTTCTAATTTGCATGTCGCTCAGACAGGAAAAAAATCTGGTGATCATTTTTCTCCGCTCAAACTATTTTTGCAGGCATTGGGAGGGTAATAAAACACATCTAAGGCTTGCCTGCGGTCTTGTCATCAGTATTCATCTTGCTGAAAGATTGAAAGGAGTTTGTTCTGGACAATAAAATTACCCCTTGACTTTTCTTTTATTTTGTGCCTGGAGGAAGGTACTTTGGAACACCCTTTGATTTAGAGGGCAGCTCTGAACACTCCCAGCTGCAGCACATGAACGTACCATCAGGTCAAAAAGGTTTTTTGGAAAGAAGCAACAAATTTGATCCTGAATAATTGATGCTCCAACTGCTGCATCACTGACTATGAAAGATACCCATATTTGCTCGTGTAAGGTCATGTTTAATATGTTTAGCAATGCCTATAACATTGTTGTTTTCAAGATGCCACCTACAATGAACAGCAATGTGTTTCCTCTCAAACAAACTCACATTTTTTGTGTTTTGTGAAATTTTTCACTTGCACATTTATATCTAAAAGGGTATACTGCAGCTGTTTCAGTAGTTTAAGTGAGAAACATTGCTTTTTGTACATTCTCATAATGCATCGAAAAAGAACATCTTACATTTTAAAATCGTGACTTTACTGTTTGAACAAATTACTTTTTGGAATATAAGCAGATTTAAAACCTAAGAGCAAGAAAAGACAGTTGCACTTCGTTTTACAGTACACAGCTGTGCTGATAAATTTTCAGATGAAACTAAGTCCCTTTCTCTCTTTTTTTCTTGCTGTTGCACCAACTATTTAGTTCAGATAACCAAGTAGCAGTGGTTGAATTACAAACAGTACTGTGTGCATTTAATATTTCTATCGTGCTTTGCAAAACATACTCATTAAACTTTTCCACATTTTTTCGCGTTACAACCACAAGCTTCAATAAATTCGAGGGCTCTTTGGTTTTCTACCACTTTAAATATAAAGTGGTAGAAAACTGAGACATGGTTTTGAGAATTTTTCACAAACAAAAATCTGATAAGTGTGGTATCCATTTGTATTTAACTATCTTTACTGTTGTCCCTTAATTAAAACCCAGAGTAACCAATTGCCTGCAAATGTAATCTAATTATGTGTTGTGTATTTGTACTCTTAGTAAAACTTAAACCTCTTATTGATGCAATAACAGCTTTGCACATCCAAAGGCTGATTTTTATGCCCATTCTTCTTTGTAAAATAGCTCAAACTCAGCTTTAGTGAAGAGCATAAAGGTGCATCTCAGTAAATTAAAATATGTGATTCGATTAGGCTCCTTTGTCACATTAGACAACAACCTTTAAGCAGGTATTAAACATACTCCTCATATAACCTACATTTCTATATAAGAAATGTTTTTTGTCTATTGGTGTGGTGTAGTATTCTAATCCTAAATGTTTTTTTTAGCTGTAAGCAGAAAATCATCATAATTAACACAAACAAAGGCTTGAAAACATCAGTGTGTAACTAATCTATATATAATGTGTTTCACATAGTAAACTGTATAACAGAAATAATTTAACTTCTCAGTAATATTTTAGTTTATTGAGATAAGTCTGAGATTCTCAATTTAATTTAGGTCAATACTTTGGCTGGGCCATTCTAATAGCTTCTAATAACATGTTTTGATCTTAACCATTAGATTGGATCACCAGCTATATGTTTAAGGTTGTCCTGCCTGCAGGTGAGGTGTTCTTCTAGGATTGCCCTGGATTTAGCTCCATCACACTTTCTATCAACTCTGACCAGCTCCCTTGCCCCAGCTGAAGAAAATCATCCCCACAGCATCAGGCTGCCACCACCATGTTTTATAGTGACATTGGTATTTCCATGATCATGTGTAGTGTTCTATCACACGTAGTGTTTTGCAGGTAAGACCAATTAGTTTAGTTTTGGTCTTATCTGATCAAAACCTGTCTTTGGCATGTTTGCTGTCTCCCCATGGTTTGTTGCCACTCTTCCATAATGGCCTAATATGTTCAGACGATAAGAAGCAGTTGTTCTGTTAGCAGGTTCATCCACCTGTGCTGTAAATCTCTGCAGCTCCCCTGGAGTTACCATGGGCCTCCTAGCTGCTAACCCTAACCCTAACCCTAACCCTTTTTTGACAGATTAAAATACCTTTTGAAAATAACAACTTTTAAGCAGGTATTAAACATGCTTTTCATTAAGACCACATTTATGTATTTAAAAAAGTGTTTTTTGGTCTGATATAATATTCTAATCTTAAATTTCATGTTTTCAGTAGCTGTAAGCAGAAAATCATGATAATTAACAGAGATAAAGGCTTGTGTGTAATTAATCTATATGTGTGTCACGTAGGAAACTGAGATACTAAAATAAATGAACTTTTCAATAATATTCTTATTTGTTGAATGAGTCTGTAGAGGGATGTTTGTGGTTGTAATGTGATAAAAAGTGGAAATGTTCACGGTGTGTGAATACTTTTGCAAGACACTGTATTTTTAGTCAAATTTTCTTCAGTTTTTCTACTGAAGAAAAAAACCCACTACTGTAAATTGAATATTACATTTCACCCTCATTGATAATTTTTTATGGGTTTACTGAACAAACATTGATTGATTCTCTTCTAAATGTGATGCTGTTTTTCACAAATCAGACAGAATGTTGTAAGTAATTACGCGATTACACAATAAATCAAGCTCTATTTTGACGAATTTTAGCCATTTTCTCTTTTGCAATGCCAGCTTTGTGGAAGAAGGTGGGTGCCAATTTCATACTAATTTCACCATATGGCAGTTCAGATCTCAAACATCACAGTCCTGCTGTAAGACGAGCTCAAGCTGTGTGAGACAGGACGTGCTGCAGGTCTATTTGGCATGAAATCTGAAGGCATGCTTTCCTTATCCCTGTTCATCCAAACTAATGTGCATTTTAATTTTTGGTTTGATTTTTTAGGCACCTTTCCTGCTGTCTGTGTGATCATATGTAATGATATGATGATTTCATGAGAATCATCAGAAACGTTGACATCCTACATGCACTTCTGAACTTTTGTACAAAAAAATGAAACCCTGCTGTTAGCATCGGTGCAGCTGCTTTTCTATTTCAACTCACGTTCTCTGAGGAGGAAATTAAAATCTGCAGTAGCCTGTGCAAACCAATCAGGGCAGAACTGAACATCATAGATGATAAGTGCATAATGGACACACGCAATCTACACACACACAAACACAAAAGAAACATGCTTACCCCCTTGGCAGCTGCTTAAAACTGGGCCAGGCAAGGTCTTGAAGGCAGAGTGAGGCAGGAAAGAAGGTGCGACAGCAGATCGTCGATGTGGAGGGCCCTCAGGGCGGATGTGAACGGGTAGTTGTGTAGAGTAGAAAAAAGGAGAGTGATGAAAAAGAGACCTCAAAGGACAGAAAAAAAGAATGAACTTTGTGGAGCCCCTTTAGTTAAAAAAGCAACCATATATGATGTTTCATTTAGCTGATGCAGTGTTCTAAAAATAAATGTTGACTTTTTTTAGAACACTGCGACTAACGACTAACACTAACGACTTTTTTTATAGTCGTTATTAAGAGAACTTCCTTGACCTTCAAATTTGTGTAAATGTATATTAAAATGCAAACAGATTGTATAGATGGCGTAGACTGCCTAAAAAGACATAACTTTTTTCCACTGTAATTCAGACTAAACGTTTTCCTATTTCAGATCAGTTAGAAATACCAATATGTATTTTTTTCTAAATGCCATAAAAACTTTTTTTGGACATTTTTAAAAATTTTCTGTATGAACTGGATGAAATGTTTTGGGTATCCTTCTACAAGCTTCTCAGCTTGTAGGTCACCTTGCTCAAGCAAACCCCTTTCAGCTCTGCCCACAAACTTTCCAATGAGACTGAGATCGGGGCTTTGTGATGGCCACCAATGTTAACCCAAGCTTTAACTTCCTGGCTGATGTAGAATTAATTTTTTTTTTTTTTGTAATAAATGAAATGAAAAAGAAATTGTGATTGCATTGTGCAAATGTACAGTACAGCGAAATTTGTTAATTTAACAACAATTTAATAAATTAAAAACAGCACAACAATAAAGATCAGTTTTAGCTGCAATAACATAGCAAAAACACCTGAATTAAAAGTGTTAAAAGAAGAATGGAAAATAATTAATTCAAAACAAGTCTGTAGCAGTATAAAACAGCAGTAGATTGGGTGAAAGGGAAGGAGGATCGTGCAATTTTCTGTGCAGAACTGAAATGAACCAAAAGCTTTTCCTTTTGCATTTTGTGTCTCTGAGTGATCCCTCAACCCATATCAGTATGTGGCACATTTCACTTTGGATAATGACCATTACCAGCCTCAAGCAGCATCTTCATATGGTCTTGGTTTGATACACACATTTTGGGCCAAAACATGTTTCTCTCAATATCTAGTGGTCATCGAAACACAACTCGTTAGGTTTCTCAATACTGGATGATGAGGTGAGTGTGGGGAAAAGTGTGTGCTCATTAGCTCACCCTTGGGATTCATTTTAGCACTGTGCACTAATATGTTATGTGCAATGTGTACTCCCTTTCTTAGAAATCTGGTTACGATATTCTCTTTATGTGAACCACGCCTACTATAATTTTCTCTGATATTTCTAGGTGTTCAGGATCAAGAATTAATAAGTGTTATACTTCTCTGGAGGGTAGTAATGGGGACGGTAAGTGTTGAAAGTGAGTAATAGGGGTATTTGGTGTGGGTGGGTGGAAGGGTGTGATGAGAGTGGGTGTGAGGTAGGGTGTGGTTTCGCGGCCTCGTGCATCACACACTAGGGGGAGGCTCTGCGTACCAAGGAGCAGAGGGCATAGATGTCTGGTGGTGACTGGTCTGACAACAGGGTAATTGGGTAGAGAGTGACGACAAGTGTAACAAGAAATGTGTATGACGGTAAGGGGCAATATGAAACGTGCGAGGAGGTGTGCAGAAATATGCGGTTGTCATGGCGTACACATATAGGAGAATGTGGAGTGGCGAACGGATCAAATCATATGTAGTGGTCGTAGAATTGTGAGGGAAGGTGGGTAGGAAAAAAGAGAGACAGTGTGGAGAGGAGAACAGGGTGAGAGGTGGAAGGGGGGTTAGGTGGCAAGCAGAAACAGTACTCTATGTAGGGGGAGAAGGTGTGTGAAGGTAGAGATGACAGTAACCGTAGTACTCGAATGTATGTGTGAGTAAAGGAGATGGAATGTGAGAAAGTGACAATAAGACGTGGAACTGGGTGGTGTGTGTAGAGAAAGAGTAGATGGGATGTGGATGACAGAGTGGGATACATGGGACAACAGACAAAGGGAGTGAAAGATGTGAGGAGCTGTGTGGGGACAAAAGAGGGCACAAGAATGTGATAGAGAGTGTGGGAGGGAAGTGGGGATTGGGAGGTGGATTATACGGATAGCGCATGCAGGAACTGTGGAGCAGAGAGAATGAGTAGAATACAGGGTCAGTTGTAGTGAGATATGAAGTAGAGTCAGGTGTGCTGCGCAGATACCCGGTACCGATTAGTGGGTGTGAATTTGCAGTAAATATTTATGAGGGGGTGATGCGTAATCTAGGGAGATATTGCACGAGGAAAGGGCATACCAAGTGTTTGTGGTGCGCAGCGGGAGTTGGGGTTCAGGAGTCTGTGGGTGTGTGTAGGGAGGGATAGATAGAACAGAGAGATATGGTGATAAACAGGGAGAGGACAAGGCAAGGACAGTTGGTTACATCATCGAGAAGTCCTAACCCACAAATACTGGGACTGTGGGTACGAGAAAGAGGGGATGGGGACAAGATGACTATAAGACAAAGGCGGCGTGTTGGTGGTCACGTAAGCAACTGTGACAGTAAACATACTCTGAAGCATGGAGTGACGAGGTCAGATATTCGATTGCCATACTCTAAGTATATCGTATAATAAACAGTGTGCAATGTGTGTATGCTCCTGCGAGCTCGGCAGGCTCACAACACCGTCATTTACTCGCTTGTTCCCCGCATGCCCAGGCCCTCTCTGTTTCTATGGGACCGATTGCACATGTTCCGAGCACTCAGCCTGAGTTCGTTATCCAGGGTTAGTTGCAGCTGCTCCGAGCTGATGGGAGGTCATAAAATCAACCAGACATGCAAAGTCTCTATGGTGAAGTAAGATTAGGATAACATAAAAAAAGATATATATTAAAAAGCGAATAATATATATAAGTTAGAAAATATATTGTTTTATATATGATAAATCCCCGTTACGTATATTGTATATTTTGTGTGTCTTAAGTATGTTGGACGTGCTATAGTGTTTACTCTATGTACACTGTTATACTGTGCTGTGTACTATCTTTATGATTCAATGTATTTGCTCATAGTATTTGTCTCATGGGTACTAGTCCATTGTTGTGATACAGTGTGTCTCATGCATTCTCTCACATGACAAATGCGTTTTTCAACTATTTGCGATTACTTCCCTCTAGCTGTGTAATTTATAGCGCTGCTGATCCCATGCCCTCTATAATCATAAATCAGATTTCACAGATTCGGTCGGTTGCTACAGGCTCAGCCTCTTGCTAGCACATAACAGTCTCTCTTACCATCAACTATATCTCTATCTCTAGTATCTCTTTGTTTGGTGTTTAATGTTGCAGTCTTTTTGGTGAGTGTGTACTTAGATATGATTTGTATACATGTGTCCATTATGAACAGACTAGCTTGTGAACTCTGAGTGCACATACTCTCCTAATACACGCGCGTCTGTTTATATACAAAGTGGTATTGATCTTGTCATTACAGTCCCAGTAGTGTGTTTAGTTGATCCAAACAACATATCTCCTTATGCTATGCAATTCTACTCCACAGTGCTTACCTTATGTCTTCTTCTCTTGCTAAAACAAGTTGTGCGTGACATATTCATGTGCCACTAGCGAAGCCTCGACCAGACACACTGCTGTCCCTATCATATACACCCTGTATGGCGACACATCACACGCTTATCACATATGTACTGATATGTCTCATATTGTACGTGACATCACGTATCCTGTTCCTCTTATTTATGTTGTGTATTGAGACTACACCATAATAGTGATGGTAACTAGCCACTATCGAGCATCGTAATAATGGCATCGAAAACGATGACTAGCAGCTCCTGTGGCTCAAGTTTGTACTTCTTGAGTTGTTGCTGAAAGTACAGTATGTGATTGGCTTTCTTTTGAACAGTGTTTTAAACGTGTAAGGACCATCTCATGTCCGAGGAAGGGTGGTTCCTAGGAACTGGAAGTGATCCGCAGCAGACACAATGTTGTTGAAATTGGTGAGGGGAGCCAGTGTTGGGGGTGTTCTATGGAAGTCCAGTGTGATGTCTGTCATGAGCAGGTTAAGCTCCAAGTGGTTCTGACTGCACCAGTGGACCAGCCAATCCACTTGTCTGGGTTGATGGTGTTGAAGGCCAAGCTAAGGTCTACAAACAGGATCCTGGCGTACGTCCCTGGGTGGTCAGTCATGCCGTACAAAGTGTAGTCCCAAATTGACACCCCTGTTGGATTTCCATCAGAGAACCTGTAATGTCATTCAGATCTTTTAACACTAGTCACTCAAAGGATGTCATGACCACAGATGTCAGGGCAACAGGTCTGTAGGCATTTAACCCCATGATGGTGTATTTCTTGGGGAACGGGATAATGGTGGAATGCTTCAAGTAAGAAGGAACCTCACCCTGCTCCAGAGACTTTTGTAAGAGCTTAGTGAAAATAGGGGTCAGTTGATCAGTGCAGGCTCACATGCATGACATTGTCAGATGGAGCTTTCCTGGTTTTCTGATACTGAAAGAGCCTATTTACATCTTCCTTCAGAGATCTTAAGTCCAGACAAGGAAGATGAGGATGGTTGGTACATGGACAGTGTTTGCACTTTTCAAAGCAGCAGAAGCTGCTAAGGTCATCTGCCAAACAAAGATTCTGCTTAGGGTGAGGATATGGGCTGCTGTATTTATATTTTTCAGACCATTTTATACTGATGTTGGGTTATCTGCCGAGAAGCTGATTTTTAGTGTCTCACTGTAACACCTCTTATCTATCCTGATCTCCTTGGTTAGTTTGTTCCTGGCCTGCTTATACAAGATCCCCATTCAATGAACTTTTAACATTGTGTTTTTTATTTTGATTAACTGCTTTTACAGTGCTGCACGGTGGCACAGTTGGTAGCACTGTTGCCTTGCGGCAAGAAGGTCCTGGGTTCGATCCCAACCGGGGGTCTTTCTGTATGGAGTTTGCATGTTCTCCCCATGCATGCGTCGGTTCTCACCAGGGACTCCGGCTTCCTCCCACAGTCCAAAGACATGCCTGTTAGGTTAATTGGTCACTCTAAATTGCCCTTAGGTGTATGAATGAGTGTGTGCATGGTTGTTTGTGTGTTGCCCTGCGATGGACTGGCGACCTGTCCAGGGTGTACCCCGCCTCTCCCCCAAAGACTGCTGGAGATAGGCAACAGCTTCCCCGCGACCCACTATGGAATAAGTGGTAGAAAATGACTGACTGACTGCTTTTACAGTAAAATTCTAATAAATGTATGAACATTTTTTGAAGCTAAAAAGAATTGCATTTTCATACATAAATCAAGATTTTAGTTTGGTAACGATGTATTCTGACCGCTACCTCTTATCTACTGTGGTAAAAAACAATGCAATGTATGCATTGTTTTTTATGCTTTTAATGTGCTTTTCAATACAGTGCCTGTTAAAGTGATGGCAGTTTAATGTCAGACCTCTTCATCTGCAAACTGGAAAAAAATGGCGATGCAGCAGCTTTGCCATATATAAGATCACAACTGCACTAACACAGCAAACCTGGTGTCAAACCACACCTTCAGCGAGACCCTAAATGTGCAGAGCCGAGCAGAGTGTACCTTTAATGATGTGCATGACAGTTTTTCCAGTGTGTCTGCCTTCCATCAGCATCCAAGACTTAGAACACTATGCTCCTATTAGAGGAGAAAGTGCTGGTCTGTTCCCTTCATTCTGTACTCTTTGCACAAGTGTTATCGCCACACTTACTGTAATTAGACTGAAAGCAAGCTGAATGACTGCTAAAAAAGTTTTTAGATAAACACAGTTCACATTGAGCATAAATATTTAGATTATATATCAATTGATTAATTTAAACTAAAAAAGATTTTTTATTACATTCATAGAGCCTTGAAAAAGTATTTATAACACTTTTACATTTTCAACATCTGTAACTTCTGTTACAAATACAAACATTAAACAAGACAAACAAACAAACAAACAAGAAAAAGCACATATGTAAGAAAAATGATGTATGGTTTTCAAAGTTTTCATGAATAAAAATCTGATAAGTGTACGTGTAGCATGTCTTCAGCTCTTGCTAATTTATATTTTGTAGAATAATAGTTTGCTTCATCATATCTTGCAAAATCTAGACACTAAGTTGAGACTGAAATATTTGCCAGTTCTTTTTGCAAAACAGCTCAAAATCAATCAGACTGGGTGGAGAAAATCTGTGCGGTTGCTACATGTTTGGTTTGGCTATGAATAGCTATTACTAAGTGCCAAATCTAATAACCAAAGTTAGAAATTGTGATCATAATTACTAAGTTGGGGCACTGCCTGATTATCAGGAAATAAAAGCCAAGTAGCTCTTTAATTATTTAATTATTTCACCTGCCTGGTGAGGTGTGTTATTATAGAACAAAAGATGAAGGAGTGAATTCACACACTGACGTTCTCAAACAGCAAGCCCTGCACACATATACAGAATAAACACAAACACAAATACTTGAAATACTTTAGGTTGATATACTTCAACTTCATGTTACAATACTTTAGTGAAGAAACACTTTAACAAGGCGAGTAATATTAAACTAAACAACTAAGTAAAAAAGAAAAGAATAGGGAAAACTAATAAACTACTGAAAACAATAGTAATAAGGAACAAATAAGAATAAAAGTGAAACCAGCAACCAATAAAATGATTCAGTGATATCACAGTTCAATGTGAATATGTGTCATGATCTGCACCTGTTTGGTGTTGTTGACTGCACTCACCTGATTTCTGTTAATCCTCTTTTGTATTTAAGTCCATGTTTTCTGTTCCCTTATTGTCGGGTCATCTGTTTATCCAGCTGTTACGCTGTGAATCATGCTTTCCTGTTACTCTTGGTTCCTGAGTTTTCCTTTGTGTCTTGTAAGTTTTAGTTTGTTTGATTAAATGTATCCATCCACCATGCGCCTGCCGGTATCCTGCTGCCGCTCTGGTACTTCACCACCACAATGTGTATGTTTATGGGTGCGTTCATATTGCTGGGCCTGTCCAGGGATCAGTCCAGCGATCGGTAAAAGTGAGAAAATTCACATTGAGATTTTTTAGACTTTTTACTAATTAGGTGACTTCTGAATACATTTGGTTACACTGGATATTTATTTCAGTGCATCACATGAAAGGGGGCTAAATACAAATGCACACCGTACATTTCAGATGTTTAGGAACGAAATATAGATTCAGACAAGAATTGTTATGAACTAAGACACCTGAAACAGCAAGGATTAATAGAAAATATTCCCTAACACATGCTACTGATTTTTTTTTATTTCCCCTGAGTTCGGTCAATAATGTCGCATCCCTTGAAGCGGCTTGAGTTTTAGAGGCTTTATGGTGATGTGTGATGTTGAATAGCACTTATTATGACCCTGCAGGACTCATTAAAATTAAGATGCAGCTCTGATTATGTTCAACATCTGCTTCATATTAGAATACTTGCTCCGAGGTCAGAAATCCCCGGGGATATGATCTCCCTTGATGCAAAGAAGACATTGGACCATCAGAGATGGATTAATTAAGGCCTTTGCTCCACGACATGGAGCCTTAAATAACATCTAATTTTTAATTGAGGATTTTAATATCCCGCCTACATTTTAGTACTGATAGGTGATGCATGCTTGTTTAAGTCAAGAGTCTCCCAGCTCCCTAAAGGGTTGCCTTTTCTCTTCTTTTGATTTTCTTTATTTTTAGGACCCTTTACCAGAGTGGTATAAATATATCAGTCTCAAGCCAGTCTTTATTTATATACAGCCTATTGCTGGGGTATTCTTAGGGTCTTGAAGCATTGGGGCCTTTAACCCAGACACGTCCTTCCTCCTTTTTTGTTCTTTCTAAAAGTGCATTTTACAGTCTGTATTTATGCATTTTAACTGCTATGTTTATCCCTTGTGCACAGGACAAAAAAAAAAAAGTTTATGCTCACCTGCTGAGTGGAACCGAGCCCAGTCTTACTGAGCATACATTGTGCTTAGACTGGACAATCGGCTACCAAATAGCATTTTTTCTTTAGCTATTTATGAACCAGTGAGGTCCACAGCTTAAAGGGTTGCGCCTGTACTAGTAGGATCTGGGGTTATAGTACATAATCACTGTTCTATTTCGCATAGGCTTCGCCCTTTAAGGCTATCGCAACTGGATTAAAGGTGAAGCAAGATGTAGTCTATGCCTAAGTGTGTCCGTTTAAACCACAAACATACAACATCTGCTTGCAAACTCAGCCTCTGGCATGTGTAATTACACGCAATTTTGGAGGCATCTGTGGTTCAGTCGGAAGAGTAGTAGTTGTTTTAAAGTGTGAAAGTTGTGGGTTCAGTTCCAGCTATCTCCTGCCACATGTTCAGAATCAGAATTAGAATCAGAACATCTGATTCTGATTCTGTTGACCTCAAGTTGCCTACCGATCTGCGTATCATTGTTTGAATGTGGCTGTAGTGTACAGCGCTTTTAGGGGTCAGTGTGACTGGAAAACGCTACATAAATTCAGTCCATTTACCATAACTAAACAACAGAGAGGAGAAATAATCTCTGGTCATGGCAGTGGCTGAGAATACACACCTTCTGCTGTAAATAGAGACAACGAAGGTTATGAACTGTAATAGTTTAACTATGAGAAGAGCAGGTCAACAAGTCCTCAGGAGGAGCATAGCAACAAAAGGAAACAAGTAAACATCTGGATCATGCATATTGACGCAGCCTAACAACTCCTGCATGCCTCAGGCACCACAGCAGAGGGGAATAATCTCTGACCACAGGGAGGCTTGATGAAATTCAGCCGTAGTGACAAATAACAACAGAAGTCACGAACCGTAGCAAATCACAGTTATGAGGAGGAGGATAGAAGCTATTCAGCTATTCAGAATAATTACTCTCGACCTAGATAAGCTTGTAATGCTTTAAGGTGTAAAAGCAGGGTTAGGACGCAACACAGCTGAGCTGCCGTCGCCCTGTATTTTGAGACAGAAAGAGCAAATAAATGATTCACTCTCTTTGCAGATGCCAGAGCTAACAGCAGGGCTGTTTTAAATGACATATATTTGAATGGAGCCTGATCTAAGGGCTCAAATGGAGCTTGAACCGATGCACGCAGAACCAGCGCTAAATCTCACTGAGGAACCAGTGGACGTGACACCAGTCTATGTACGTCTTTCAAAAACTGTTTCATCATTGGGTTTTTAAAGACTCCCATGTCACCAAAACCTCCATGACAAGAGGAAAAAGCTGCAGCACACATTTTAATTGTGCTGTAAGCTAAATGTCTGTTCATTAGCTGCTGGATAAATGACAATACGCAGGCTAACAGGCATTAAACAAGGTCCATGCCTTTCTCTGAAAAACTGTCTATTTTGACTTGTATGATGCTGTTGTAGAAGGAGTGTGCACTGTGAATCATATGGATCACATCCTGCAGGAGGCCAAGGTTCTCCAAGTGCTCCCGATCAGCGGCCAAACCCAAGGACACTGATCTATCTCTGGGTAAGTTCTGATCACCCCTCCTGCCTGGAAGAGCACATCCCCCTTCCACAGCAACTGCTGCAGGTTCAGGAATGACCCGCTTGTGTGCATGGGGGCTCTGAGAATCACTGACAGCTGTTCCTCCTGAACCCAGTTCAGGAGCCTTAGATGAGCGGAACTGGAGAAAAAGCATGAATCGCATCTAAAGCATAAATCGCATCCTTTGCTCACATACTGGCAAAAGGTGTCCACTCCTAAAGGTGGATCCTCCCGTGGACTCAGTGAGAACCACAGCTGGTACTGTGCTTTCTCCCATGTACCGAACTTATCCACTGCTGTTCTGCCGACTCTTCTCCAGATCTGGTAAGGTCAAAATGGAGGCCCCATTCCCGTGTCGAGGGCCACCCCTGGTCATGATGTCCGCTCCTCTGTGTAGGATGTCGAGGATGTACACTGCTCTGATGTAGAGCAGATTTGAACACGCTCAGTATAGCAGAATAAATACAAAATAAAGCACACCAAATAATATATTAACAATATTAATCAACAGGGATGGGTAATATCACTTGGAATGCATATTTAACACAACTATCCAATGATCCGGGGCTATTGGCAAGCCAGGCCCAGGTCTAGCGACGCGCCTGGTTTGTTGTGTGCCTCCTACCTCTAACAATGTCTTCATTTTCTCTTTTGATTTCCTCCAAGAAATGCGTTCAGTTTGGAGGATCACACGTAAAGGCTTTCAGTAATCAATGTGAGAAGCTGACTGACAGAACCAGCAGTTAAGTGCTTTATCAGAGATCTTCCGAGGGGTATTTCCCTCATTGATAGTTTCTCTCATGTAGTGGACATCTCTCCTCTGCCATTAATCAAATATTATCAGAGAAACGTCTCCGAAATTTGGGGAAGTTAAATGCAGCTCATCCATCACATTACGGTGGGGCTTCATATGGGAGAGATGTGGACATTTTTCTTGTCAACTGTGCATATGATCTATATGCAAAGTCAGGTTTTTTCCACACGTAATTATTTTAGGAAGAATCTCTTGTGATAGAGCAGCAGATGAAAGAGTGAGGGTAGAATGCATGAAAGGTTTCAGCAGAATCAGGACCATATACGTAGGTAGCAGCAGAAAAAATATAAAGTTAGAGAAGAGTAAAGGGACAGAAAGGAAATGAGATCAAGGGATAATGTGAAGACAGGGTTACTCAGAGATAACATCGCGGCTTGACACATTCTTGTGGTGTCTAAATTGGGCTTATGGGCTAAAAGGGAATCAGCCTAAGTCCTGAGTGACAAGCAAGGAAGATGCTTATCAACAACCAATGAGAGGAAACTTGACATTTTCTGAATGGCCTCATGATACTTACTCCTGTGTCTTTGTGTGTTGCTTGGGCAGACAACCGAGTTGTAATCAATAACTGTTTGACTTATATTCAAAAGATAGCATTTCTTTCTTTGTCCCGTCTATTCAGGCTGACATGAACATTAGTCTGTTAGCTGCACTGTAAAAATAATTAGCACAGCACTGGTACCTATCTCCAGCAGTCATTGGGCAGGAGGCAAGGTACACCCCGGACAGGTTGCCAAGCAGCCAAAGTACCCAGAGAGAACTCACACATGCATCAGGAGAACATGCAAACTCCATGCGGAAAAAACCCAGACTCCAGAACCCAGCACCTTCTTGTTGCAAGGCAACATCGCTAACAAATGTGGCATTGTGCAGCCAACTCACACAAAAATCTTAAACCAAAATGTATCACATATTCGAATTGACAAAAAACCCTTAAAAAAACAACAGCTTTTTTTGTTTTGCTGCTCTTGCTAAAATGTTACAGTGGTTATTACAGTTATACAGTAATGTTATCTATGGGACCACTCTCTAGTAGACGTTTTCATGTGCTTATTGGTTATTACATACAGCCAAAGTCAGAAGAACAAGAATTACTGGAGGTGATGGTGTGGCCCCCACAGAGCCCTGATCTCATCATCATCGAGTGTGTCTGGGATTACATGAAGAGACAGAAGGATGTGAGAAAGCCTACATCCACAGAAGATCTGTGGTTAGTTCTCCAAGATGTTTGGACGACCTAACAGTTGAGTTCCTTCAAAAACTGTGCGCAAGTGTACCTAGAAGAATTGTTGCTGCTTTGAAGGCAAAGGGTGGTCACACCAAATATTGATTTGATTTAGATTTCTCTTCTGTTCATTCACTGCATTTTGTTGATTGATGAAAATAAATAATTAACACTTTCTTTGTTTACAGCAGTTTTTCACACCTGCCTAAACCTTTTGCACAGTACTGTAGATTTGCATGAGTAAATACCTTCACTTAGAAGCTTGAGTTACAATGTCATATTACTGACAAGTAACTCACAACTATCTTGATTTATTTTAAAAAAATTAAAGTGATATAAAATAAATAAAATAGTTTTTTTCTTTTCTATCATTTTGCAGAACGGACAAACTAAAAGTCATATAAGCTATAGTTAACATTTTTATGGTTGGGTGAAGTTGAGCTGGCTACATCTTGTTTTTCCCTTTTCTTTGCTGCATTAGTATCCATGTTTACCTTGCTTCTCCCTTCCTGTCTTTGAATGATCTCTGTGCCACTAAGGTTTGCCATCTGGATTGGCTTTAAAAGGTCCTTACAGATGTCTCCTGGAAAATGATTTACTACTTAGAAATGTGTAAGTGAAAATGTGAGGATGTGTGTTCTGCACGGTGACTTATTCAGGGTTAAAAGGGGGACTTGGTGAAAAGTGATTTTGACACCTCATTAGCAAAAAGAAATTCATAGTCCATCATCTTGTTCATTCATCTCTATCTATATCTCATTTTCACCCCTTCATTCTCGCCTTTGCTTCCATTATGTTGCATGAGTTCTCAAAATCAGGGTTATTTTGAAGTCTGTCTGGCACTTCTTAACACTGTGAGGTAAAACTGGAGAGAATAGAATATGCCTCTTTCTTTTGCAAAACACAAGAGGAAAAAAATGCACTTGTATGTTTTTGTGTGACTGAAGAATGTATGGATTTGCAGCTAGTTTTATGAATTGCACAAACTGGAAAATAAATTATATTTTGTTTCTGTTTTTGGGTCTGTAAGATTTTTTTTCACTCCAGATGGAGGAACATAAATGTTTTTTGTTTATTCATTTAAATTGTTCAGATGAAGTTTTCGCCTTGTTCTTTATTGTAGTACATATTTAATATAACTGCTTTTCTTTAAAACAGAGGTACAGATAGTCCAGCTGCTGCTAAAATAGTTAAAATTATTGCAGTTGTAAGATGTAATCTATATATTTTTTTTATTGTTGTTCTAAATTTTGATTAATTAAAGTAAATACCTGCTGAATTCAGTTGTAATTTTCAAGCTCTTATTTTGCAGAATATTCTAAATGTTTTCTGTGATGCTTGAGTTTGTCGCTCTAAAAGTGAATTATCACTCTTTGGTAACTTTTAACTGTGTTCCTGGCTGCCGTGTGGTTCTTTTTGTTTTAATTATTTAATTATTTATTTTATTTAAGGCTGCATTGTGGCGCAGCTGGTAGCACTGTTGCCTTGCAGCAAGAAAGTCCTGGATTCGACTCCCGGCCAGGGGTCTTTCTGCATGGAGTTTGCATGTTCTCCCCGTGCATGCGTGCATTCTCACCGGGTACTCTGGCTTCCTCCCACAGTTCAAAAACCTGACCGTTAGGTTAATTGGTCTGTCTAAATTGCCCTTAGGTGTGAATGAGTGTATGCATGGTTTGTCCAGTATGTCTCTGTGTTGCCCTGTGATGGATTTCCTCAGCTGAACTGATGACCTCTGTGAAGAAGTAACACTACAAGAAAGACTCAAGGAGAGTGCTCCATTGGGAAGCTTTTATCATTACCTGTTTTTATTTTTATTCTTTCTCTTTAGACTAAAAGTCAGTCCAGGTTTTGATCTTATCTACTTTTTAGGTGCGTTTTTCTTTGATTTCTTTATTGCACCTTCCATTGCATATGTCCTTTGTAAAATGCAAGTTTTTTTTCATCATTGACCTTTTACAGGGCTTTACTGAAGTAAAAAGAAAGACTTGAAAGTGGCTTGTCTTCTGCATGCTGGCAAGGTAACGTTAAGCAATATTTGATTTAGCTGAAGTGTGGCAATAACTGATGTCAGCAAACCAAAGTGCGATTTCACAGGTGCTCTAGTGCATTTTCTGGCACAGGAATGCACGACATCAATGTCAGTGTGTCATCAACATGAGACAGAGGCATACAGTTTTAAGCTCACTCACTTCTGTGATGCTGCTTTGAAACTGTTGGTGTCTTTAACAGTGTTTGCAAAATAACATTTGGTTTTCTTTGAAAGTTAACTTGTTCATAAAGGAAAAAAGTAACAATTTGTTGGAACATTTACTCAGAAAAAACTAGAAAAGTTACTGTTGGCAAAGGCAAAAGTAGACAACGCTTTGTCAGAGCACTGGCTCCCTATTACTCTAAACCTCTGTTTCTGCATATAAGCCTGCTGAAATTGGCAATTTGGTAAGCTTTATGTCCTCTTTTTGCTACAGTGAAGTACATGCTGATGTAACTCAAGATAAAGGCCTATGATATTTTTTTTCATAAAAGAAAAGTTTCCAAGTATATTATGTACAATATTGAACATTTTGAAATCCATCTTTAAAGATGTCTTCTTTTTGGCTTTGCCCTTACAGATTATCTATTCCTTTTTCTTTCTATGTTCTTCTTTTCTCCCATCAATGTACTCCTCTTTCCCTAAAAAATTAAAGATTAATATCCAATGTACTATGGCATCCATCCATCTGTCCGTTTGTCGATCCATCTGTCGTCCATCAATTTTCCACATATTCCGAATCTGCTGCTTAATAGATGTTTTATCAGTCCACATAAAACAGAAGCTGCCTTATCCATTTTTTTGTCCATCTACTTATCTGCCCCTGCTTGTTCAAGTCTGTCTCCATCTGTCCTATGGTTCTGTGTCCTCATGTTATTCAAGATGGAAAGCAAACACAGTCTAAAAGGGTAATCAGGGACATCAGTTCATTCATTTTATGTTATTACTTATTTTATTTAATGGAACAACAGCTTGTTCTGGAAAAAGCAGAGATGTAACATCACTTTGACCTTACTCTACCGCTCAAACTGAATATGATGGTTTTCTTTGAAAACAACAACGACAAAAAAAAAAAAAAACAGAGTTCAATTCATCACTTCATCTGAACAACAATGCTCAGCATTAGTATATTTTAGGTTTATAAAATGATTCAAACAGCTTACAAGTAAGCACTGCAAACAGGCTACATAAACTATCTTGCCATATTTGCAAAACTTCACTGGTTGCCAAATTTGCTACTTAAAAAAGATATATTTATGGTTATGTACAAATTCAGTGGCATACAAGGTTATAGGTGGAATTTAATAATTAAACCTCTAACATCTACCCAATATCAATTTGCTATTCAAACATATGCTGTCATGATAAAAGTCAGAAATTTACAAATATTTCCTTAGTATCATGTAAAATTGCCTTTTAAACTGATTTAGTCAGTCAAACAATTTGTGTATCTTCCCTCAAACCTTTTACAATAGTTTGGTGGAATTTTGGCCCATTCCTACTTACAAAACTGATGCAATCTGACATGGTACTCCATTGTGCTAGAAATAACAGAAACTATCACAATGTTGCGTAAACTCACTCCTGTAAATGAGAACCTACACTGCATACACTGTATTAGAACGCTTCACTGTTGGCATGGCAGAATTTAATTCAATTCAATTCAGTTATATTTATATAGCGGCAACTCACAACACGTCGTCTCAATGCACTTTACAATATGAATTCAGTTGAATCCAAAAGTCGGGTGCATTCCAATTAATCCTAACTATCAAACAGTGCATCTACTCCTCTTGGATGAGCATTCAGAGACAAAAATCCCTTTTAACAGGAAGAAACCTCCAGCAGAACCAGGCTCAGTGTTAGCGGCCATCTTCCACGACCGACTGGGGGTTTGAGAGAACAGAGCAGATAAAGATAAAGAACACAGAAGCACTGATCTAGGAGTGCTTTCTATGGGAAGGAAAAGTAAAACATTAATGGTAGTAGGTCATTTACTGGTTGCATCTAGGAGATAAAGACAGCTAAGTGAATGAACTCTGAGCCAGTTTTCAAGTCTAGAGTATGAAAGAGAACACATAGAGTTAGTCACAGTAAAAACTCAGCCAATAGCTATGTCTAGGAGAGACAGGGTTTAACACTGAAAGACAACGCAAAGTGTATCATCTGTAGAAGGTGAACATTGAGTTGTTGGCAGCAGCAGCTTGGCTGATGTCAGCCAAGCAGGAAGGTGCCACAGCTAAACAAAGAGCCAGGCCAGGTGTAGCTTCTAGAAAGAGAAAAACAGAGAGCGAACATAGTGTTAAAAGCTGAAATACCAGAAAATAAAGCAGAATTGGAGAGTAGTATGAGAATGTAGCTGCTTTATCAAAAAGGAAAGTTTTAAGCCTAGCCGTAAAAGTAGACAGGGTGTTTGCCTCACGGGCTAAAAGTCTCATAGTAGTGCTCACTTTTTCTTCTCTAGAGAAATGAATTTCAAGATGTGTCAAACAATCAGAGGGAGGACTTATCAAAATACAATAATCTTGCACTTATCTTTTTCAGTCCATCCCTGTAGTTCCTGTAGATTTCCTGCCTGTCCATGGCGTTTTTGTTGGACAGAGGTGTCTTCTTTGCTCCCTTCTTTGTAAATGTGATTGCCTTGCATGTGAGGCCATTATGATGGCTGCACATTTTTCTTTGGAGATAATGTCTGTTAACACAAGAAGGCAATGATTACTAGCACATCTGCTCTTCTGTTATCGCAACCATTCCTCTGATTAGATTAATAGAGTCATTTCAGCTGCCTTCTTTTACAGCTTCACCTCTGCTTACTGTATGATATGCTGGAGCAAGATCTCACTGAAGACAGAATACCAGCTCTGAAACACATCTGCTCATCTGAAGTTTTGGTATAACTCCAAAATCTTTATTAATTAAAATAAATTGAAATATGCACATTCATGTGTGAATTTTAGCTTTGTTGTTGGTTTTATGTTGTTTTGATTCTATTTAAATGCCTGACCTGCATGAACAGATACTCTCAAGGATGAAACCAGGAGGGAAGCTAAAAACAGTTTATTGAAACAATAATGATGATGACAGGTGGCCTGATCCAGGACCTTCAGGGGAAGCGATCAGCAGAGTCACTAGGAGGGAGAGGTGAAAGGTAAATGGAAAAGAAACGTCTAGAATTACTGACAAAGAGAGACAGGGGCTTACTGATGGAAGTGGGAGATGAACGCCAGGGGAAGTAAGCAGGAATCCAGGAGGAGAGGTCCGTGTGGTGGTTGCGGTGATGAATGGAGGGTGGTGATGTTCAGAGCTGCAGCGAAGTGGATGTCGGAGGGTGGACAGGTTTATATCCTGGGGAAGCAGGTAATAAGGAGCCTTGGGACTGCTAGTCATGGAACAGGAAGCCAGAAGCTTGTCTTAGTTGAGAAGTCCTTGAGACTTGAGATCCAAGAATGTATCTGGAGAGGAAGAGCCAGGATAATTTTTAGGAAGGGAGAAGCAGAATGTGTTGAAATGGACTGGTTTTATCTGGGAAACGTGGAACGTGGGATGGATGCACATGTTGTCTGGGTGGTGAAGGTGAACAGCTGTGGGACTGATGATGGACGCTATCTCGTAGGGACCGATAAACCTGGGGGAAAGTTTCATCAATTTTAGAGGGATGTCACATGATGATCTGGGGGTGTAATGTGGAGCAGGGGTTTTCTACAGTCGGAAAATTCCTTGTTTTGTTTTACGCTGCGGTTTAATGCATTGTAAGTGTTGGACCAGGTCTTGCAGTGACGGATGTGATGTTGGATGGAGGTAACACATATTTCCTTTTCATCTGAGGGAAACAGAGGAGGTTGGTAACTAAGAGACAATTGTGAGCATACTCAATCCAAGGTACAAACTGAGACCAATCGGAAGGGTTAGTAGATGTGATGCACCTGAGGGAGGTTTCGAATTCCTGGTTCACCTGTTCGGTCTGTCCATTGGATTGTGGGTGAAATCTTAGTATTCAGAGTTGGGCAAAACTGTTTTCAAACACGGGAAATGAACTGAGGTCCACGGTGGGAGAGGATTTCCTGGCGGATTCCATGAAGGCAAAAAACATGCTTGTTGAGCAGTTGTGTGGTCTGAAATGATGTTGGGAGTTTTTTTTATGGGGAATCAGATGACAGGCTCTAGAAAATCAGTCAACAATAGTGAGTAGGGTGGTTATACTTTGGAGACGGGCAGTCCTGTGACAAAGTCTATAGCGAAATGGGACCAGGGTTGAGAGGGAATGGCGAGGGGGTGTTGGAGCAGTTCAGAAGGGGGTTTATTTCCAGTCTTATTTCTTGTACAAACAGAACAGGTGAGAATGTTTTCCTTGAGATCTTTGTGTAAATTAGACCACCAGAATCTTCTGTTGATGAGGGTTATGGTGCGACTGGTTCCAGGATGACAGGAGAATTTTGCTGTGTGGATCCAGTGAATGAGGCAGGCTTGGACAGTACATAGACGTGGTTTTCCGGTTCTGTCCCGGGGTCGGGTTCAGACTGCTGGGCCTGCCTGATGGTCTCCTAGATCTCCCAGGACAGTGCACAGACAACAAAACTGGGGGGATGAATGAAATTTGGGGTCTTTTTCTGTTCACTGTAGGAGAACTGACGAGAGAGGGCATCTGGCTTGATGTTTTTGGATCCTGGACTTTAAGAAATAGAGAAAGTTAAAGCAGAATAAGAACAGAGACCAACAGGACTGTAGTGAGTTGAGATGTTTACAAGACTGTAAGTATAACACGTTTTTGTGATCTGTCCAAACCAGCACGGGATGTTCAGCCCCCTCCAACCAATCCCGCCGCTCCTGGAAGGCCAATTTTATGGGCAAGAGTTCTCGATCCCCCACTTCATAATTTCTCATAATTTCAGATTCCTGACAGATGTACAGTTTAATAGCATTCAAAATGGTTTGTTTATAATTATTCTCCTCTCTTTTTAAAAACATATCCAACCATTGATTGGCTCTGTGGCTGTTTAAAGTAAGACGTTATTTAATATGTAACTGTCACAGATCAAATTGAACTAAAAAAATAAATGATTTAGTAGCCTGTCATTACATGGTTTGATGACCATGGCAAAAAAACTGGAGAGATGTAGGTTAAAATGCAACAATAGTTTATTCATATAACAATGAAAATAAATCACAAAACTATTTGGTATGAAGATCAGCAAATCATTTGTAAAGGTAATCATTCATGGGTGTTTGAATAACATGCTAAAGCATGTTATGTTGTTCTGCTCAAAAATAAGTAGAGCTCCCTTGCACAAAGGAAAGGGTGAGGCTTTTATAGAAGCAGACACCAAGCCCAGGTGTCACATGACACACAGTGTCTTTATTCATTTAAATTTGTCTCTATACCTAGTTATGGCCTCCGAATGTCAGTCATTTTCTGTAACACTTCTTCCATAGTGGGTCACGGGGAAGCCTATCTTCAGCAGTCTATGGGCAGGAGGCAGGGTACACCTTGGACAGGTCGCTAGTCCATCGGAGGGCAACACACAAACAACCACACACACACTCATTCACACACCTAAGGGCAATTTAGAAAGACCAATTAACCTAACAGGCATGTCTTTGGACTGTGGGAGGAAGCCGGAGTCCCCGGTGAGAACCGAAGCATGCACGGGGAGAACATGCAAACACAGGACCTTCTTGCTGCAAATCAACAGTGCTACCAACTGCGCCACCGTTAAGCCCACATTTCGAATGTATTAGTTATTATTAAAAACATGTAAAAAAGTGGGATTTGTGTCATTGTTTTAGGAAACAAAGCCAGAAAAAGTATTTTGGTTCCAGAAAAGGTTGCTCCGTTGCTCGAAGATAAGGTCACAACCACATTTAACTAGACATTGACTTGTCAAGTTACTTTAAAGTGAATTTTTGAAAAAAAACAAAACAAAAACAAATGTGTAAAAATGTTGAAATGAGATTGTAAATTGCTCTAGTGGAATGAACAGATGAACACTGTTTATCTCATATCTATTCACGATTTACATGACTTCTCTCACCTACTGACAGTTGGAAAAAGGCACCTGCCTCCCTGCAATCCCTGCATAGAAGATGGATGGATATTTAGAGATACATTTAGCAGAACAAACCAAATACAATGTTAAAGGAGTTAATTCACTTATGCAAACATGTCTGGGAGAAAATTGAGAAATTACACAGTGTTTAAAAACAATTCTTTTTGCTCCTTTTTTTCGCCTGCAACCAGTCTGGACTTAATCCATGCCTGAGGCACATTCCACAGGGTTCATGTAGAACTGGATGCAGAGGCACAACTTTACATAAGCTTATAAAATCAAACCATGGACTTTCTATTTTCAAAGACATTCATGCAGATTTTCACAAGCACAGAAAAGTTTGTAGTTTGTAGTTTGAGGGCATCTGCAGCAGGCAGCCAAGTTGTCTCTTTCCTACAAGCAATGACACAATTCTTCATACAATTATTTGCATGCAGCAGTTGTTCACTGTCAACAAATATTTAGCTTACTGAAAAGAGTATGGCACAACTGTAAAAATTCTGCTTTTTTCCACGTCAAAGCTTGTTAAACTGTAGTTTGATTGGGTCTTTCACAGGCTTTTTACCTGCAAAGGTATTTTTGCTTCAATATAAGTTATGAAGATTGTTCCTGTCAGCTGTTCAATTCAATTCAATTCAGTTTATTTATATAGCGCCAATTCACAACACATGTCGTCTCAAGGCACTTCACAAAAGTCAGGTATATACATTCCAATTAATCTTAATCATTGAACAGTGCAGTCAGATTCATTTATTTATTCAAGTTGGATAAAAAGTTTTTCTATCTAAGGAAACCCAGTAGATTGCATCCAGTCAGTGACTTGCAGCATTCACTCCTCCTGGATGAGCATGTAGAGACAGTGGACAGTCACTGGCGTTGACTTTGCAGCAATCCCTCATACTGAGCATGCATGTAGCGACAGTGAGAGGAAAAACTCCCTTTTAAACAGGAAGAAACCTCCAGCAAACCAGGCTCAGTGTGAGCGGCCATCTGCCACGACCGACTGGGGGTTAGAGAGAACAGAGCAGAGACACAAAGAGAAAAAAGAAGCACTGATCCAGGAGTACTTTCTATGGGAAGGAAAAGGTAAATGTTAATGGATGTAGCTCCTTTAGTCGTTTCACCAAGAAAGAAGGAGCAGATAAACTCTGAGCCAGTTTTCAAGGTTAGAGTCTGAAGAGAGCACATAGAGTTAGTTACGGTAAAAGCTCAGAAGACGGAGGTAAAATAAGGAAGGTAAAATAAGGAAGATAGCTCAGGATAACCTAAGCCACTCTAACTATAAGCCTAATCAAAAAGGAAAGTTTTAAGCCTAGCCTTAAAAAGTAGACAGTTTGTCCATCTAGAGCCCACTGATGGCCATTGTTATACTAAAAACCACAACGATTGGGATACCTCTCTCTGTCAGATTGACCATAACCATTGGAAAAGAGAGGGGTCATCAGCCATAACCTGAGCCGGTTTAGGCTAAACCTGATTCCCCCTTACTCCATCCAACAAGGGGAAGAAGAAGACGGAGGTAAATAAGGAAGATAGCTCAGGATAACCTAAGCCACTCTAACTATAAGCCTTATCAAAAAGGAAAGTTTTAAGCCTAGCCTTGAAAAGTAGACAGGGTGTCCGCCTCACGGACTAAAACTGGGAGCTGGTTCCACAGGAGAGGAGCCTGATAACTAAAGGATCTGCCTCCCATTCTACTTCTAGAGACTCTAGGAACCACCAGTAAACCTGCAGTCTGAGAACGAAATGCTCTGTTAAGAATGTATGGAACAATCAGATCTCTGATGTATGATGGAGCTAAATCATTAAGGGCTTTATATGTGAGGAGGAGAATTTTAAATTCTATTCTGGATTTAACAGGGAGCCAATGAAGGGAAGCTAAAGTAGGGGAAATATGATCTCTCTTTTTAATTTTCATCAGAACTCTTGCTGCAGCATTTTGAATCAGCTGAAGGCTTTTAACTGCATTTTGTGGACATCCTGAAAGTAAAGAATTACAATAGTCCAGCCCTGAAGTAACAAATGCATGGACTAGTTTTTCAGCATCAATCCTGTACAGTATATTTCTAATTTTGGCAATGCTCCGGAGATGAAAAAAGGACATCCTAGAAACCTGTTTAATATGGGATTTAAATGACATGTCCTGGTCAAAATAAACACCAAGTTTTTTACTTTATTATCGGAGGTCAATTTAATGCCATCCAGGTTAAGTGATTGACTAAGCAGTTTCTTTTTTAAAGACTCCGGTCCAAAGACGACAACTTCTGTCTTGTCTGAATTTAGAAGCAGAAAATTTAAAGTCATCCAAGTTTTTATGTCTTCAAGACATGCTTGTAGTCTATCTAACTGGTTTGGTTCATCAGGATTTATGGATACGTAAAGCTGAGTATCATCAGCATAACAGTGAAAATTTATCCAATGCTGCCTGATAATTTTACCTATTGGAAGCATATATATAGTAAAGAGAATTGGCCCAAGTACTGAACCCTGTGGTACTCCACAATTAACCCTGGAGTTTAAAGATGATTTATCATTTACATGAACAAACTGGAATCTGTCAGACAAATAAGATTTAAACCACCCTAGCGCTGTTCCCCTGATCCCTACAGCATATTCCAGCCTTTCTAAGAGAATATTATGATCGGCTGTATCAAATGCAGCACTGAGATCTAACAGAACCAGTACAGACACATTATCTGAGGCAATAAGAATATCATTAGTGACTTTCAGCAGAGCTGTTTCAGTGCTATGATGAGCTCTGAAACCTGACTGAAACTCTTCAAACAGGTCATTGCTGTGTAAATGCTCACACATTTGATTAGCAACTATTTTCTCAAGAATTTTAGATAAGAATGGAAGATTGGATATAGGTCTGTAATTTATTAAGTCATCTCGATCAAGCAAAGGTTTCTTAAGCAAAGGTTTAATTACAGCTACCTTAAAAGCTTGTGGTACATACCCATTTACTAAAGATAAATTAATCATATCTAAAATGGGACTGGTAATCAGAGGCAACACTTCCTTAAATAATTTGGTTGGGATTGGGTCTAACATACAAGTTGAAGGTTTAGATGAAGCTAAATTTTCTGATAACTCAGGAAGCTCCACAGGATCAAAACAGTCCAAAACACAGATCAGGTTCTACAGTTACTTCCAATGTTGTCTCACTTGTTGAGGATGAAGTAATCATCTCGGGAGTATGTCAAAGATTTTTTTCTTAATGGAAAAAAATTTTATTTTGGAAGAATCCCATAAAGTCATGACTGCTGAGAGCTAAAGGGAATGGATGGCTCAACAGAGCTATGACTCTGTGTAAGTTTAGTAACTGTACTAAAGAGAAACCTAGGATTATTCTTGTTCTCTTCTATTAAGATGAGAAAAAAGCTGTTCTAGCTTGGTGAAGTGTCTTTTTATACAACAGTAGGCTATTTTTCCAGATTAAGTAGGAATCCTCTAGTTGTGTAGAGCCCCATTTTCGCTCCAATTTTCTAACATTGTGCTTTAAAGTACGCAGCTCTGAATTAAACCAGGGAGCCAGCCTCCTATGAATAATTACCTTCTTTTTCAAGGGGGCTGCATTGTCTAATGCACCACGCAATGATGAAGTAACACTCTGAACAAGAGAATCAATTTGTGACGGGGAAGAAACATAATTATTGCCCTCCACTGTGTTTTTCTGTGATAATGAGGAAATTAAAAGTGGAACAGATTCTTTAAAGGTCTACTATAATGAAATTTTCTTTCAGGTGTGGAGTACTCGGTTAAATTAAACTCAAAGGTTATTAAAAAATGGTCAGACAGCACAGGGTTGTGAGAAAATATTGTTATGTCTTTACACTCAATGCCATATGTCAGCACAAGGTCCAGAGAATGAAGACAAACGTGGGTAGGTTTGTTAATGTTTTGAGTAAAGCCAATTGACTCTAAAATACCATTAAAGGCTATATTTAAGCTATCACTTTCAGTGTCGACATGAATGTTTAAAAACCCCCCTATGATAACTTTATCTGTATTTTAACACTAAATCAGATAAAAGGTCTGAAAACTGATCAAAAAATTGAGAAAAGGGGCCCTGGTGGAACGGTACAAAAAAACCCCCAAAAAGAATTTGGTTTTAGTGCTTTGCAATTTGGATGAGGAAAACTAAGGATTAAAATTCAAAAGAGTTGTAGCTATTGATTGGTCTGGGACTAGTCAAAAAATCGGACTGAAAGATGGTTGCTATTTCCCCTCCTCGCCCAGTATTTCGGGGGAATTGTGAAAATTTAAATAATTAGTAGGAGTTGACTTTTTTATAGTAACATAATCCTTTTCCTGCCGCAGCCAGGTTTTCTGTGAAGCAAAAAAATAAAATCTGATTGTCAGAAATCAGGGTACTAACTAGCAAAGTCTTTGAAGAGAGAGATTTTATGTTCAGTAAGCCACATTTAATTGTTTTATTTTTTTATTTTTAGTCTGAGTTGTGTTTATTTTTATTAGATTTTCCTGATTTTTTTCTTTTTAAAAAATTTTTTTTAATCTATTCAATTTTTGGGCCCGTGGGGAGACATTTTTAATGGGGAAATCGGTGGGTAGCAGTACAGAAGCTGCAGAGAGGAGTGTTAAACTACGACCCTGCTTCCTGGTCTGAACCCCCTGGGTTGTCAGGGTTTGGAAAAACTAAAAATTCGGCCAGATTCCTAGAAAGAAGAGCTGCTCCATCCAAAGTGGGATGGATGCCGTCTCTCTGGATCAGACCTTTTTTCCCCAAAATTTTGCCCAATTATCAATGTAGCCCACATTTGTTTCTGGACACCACCTAGACAGCCAGCCGTTGAATGACAGCATGCGGCTAAAGATGTCATCACTGGTCAGTTTTAGGGGGGGGAAACCAGAGAAAATTTACGGATTTCCAAAATTTTTGGCAAATTTCCCACACCGAAGCAAACCCTTTGGGGCCTTTCCGTTTGACGAAAACCGGGGTCATTACCGCCAGCGGGGAAAAACCAATCTTATGTATTTACGTTTTTACCCTTACCCAGCAGTTTCAGGGTTATGATTTGATGTCGCCCTTTTTGGGGCCCCTGGCAGACATTTGATTAAGGTCGCTGGTGTCCCCGGGTGCCACTTTTCTGACTATGGAGCTGCCAATTACCAGATTTGGCTTCTCAGGGGGGGTTTTCGCTGAGCGGGGAAAATTTTATTAGAAAGGGGGAGACGGGTTGGGGGTTTCCTGTGGGCTGAGATCTAGTACTATGCTTTTTATGTACCGTCACCCAGCCGGCCGAGGCTGCGGCTGCGGGGTTCCCCGGGGGGGACTGCTACGGGGGGCTCCGCGCTGGCTAAGGGGGCCCCGGCTATCTGTGGTTTTTCAAATCCCGCGGAGCTGGGCCCAAATCCGACACCCTCGCCTCCGAAGCTTAAAAAAAATTTTGTTTACATTTATTTAACGTACCACCCAAAAAAAGGAGGCAGAGGAGAAAACTAAAACATCTGACACAGAGAGCAGGAAAAAGGAGACTCAGAGAGAGAAAAAGCAGAACGGGTACCCATGGTGGAGCTAAAGCAAACGCTAAGCTAGGACCCCTTTACAAAACTACTAGAAAAAAAAGGGTAAAAAGGAGAGTCCCAAACGTTAAATACAGCAACAGAAAGTATGTGTTTTAACTCGCTTATGTATTATAACAGTAGAGAGAAATCAGATCAAACGAGAGAGCCTTCACACACCAAACAATCCACCAAGTGCAAAACAGGAAGTGACGAATACGCCTTACCACTCCTCCTCCTTGAAAACCATATCAAACTTGAGAGAGTAAAGGATAGGTTTTTGAATTTCTGTTAGTAGAGTAGAATTCTTGTTAAATTTTTTTAGAAAGCATGTTAAATGCCAAATTAAAAACCATCACCTCTGTGTGAACTAATTAACTGATGTTCATATTTGTTGCTGTGTTTAAGGTGATTTATAAATGGTACTGGCGACCACTTTTATTTGGAAGTGGTTGCTTTCAAATTGTGCATTTGCTGAGTCGCCTATTGATTCAGCTCATATTTCTGTATCAGGTGAGATAATCTGTCAAAAAGCTAACGTTTAATTTTTCACTTGGATAACTACCCAAAGAAAAAAAAACAAATCCACCAAGGAATCGCTGAAAAACAATATGGTAAAACATTTTTTTTTACCTGTGAGCCGATTCACTTTGTGAGCATCCAACACTTCAGGTAGGTTCAACTATATCTTTTACTTTTCCTTCTTTGCAAATAAGCTTAAGATCATTCAGATAGTATTAAGTGCATCAGTGAACAGTGATTTTGAAGTTTTGCCACAGATTCTCAATTTGATTTAGGTCTGGGCTTTGACGGGGCCGTTGATTCGAAAATGCTTGTATGCATAACCCATTAAGCCTGAGAGTCCACCATTTGGGGGATGTTTAGAAGCACCTAGGAAAAATTGTGTGAAACAATAATAACCAGACAATTTAGTGATGTTACACATCAAATTCAACAGGAGAGGCCAGTCTAACACATTTTTACATTCCCCATACACCACTTGACTAACAACTAAATTAATGATTGTGTAAGAATTATGATTATTGATTAATTAATATTTATCAAAAATTCTAATTTAAAATCATAATTCGAAAAAGTAGAAATAATTTCTTAACCAAAAATCATTACTTACGAATCGAAATCAGAGATGTCCTCTGGTGTTGTGATTATGGCTCAAGGCCCTTGATAATTACAATTTTAAAATTCTCAGTAATTGATAACTATTACTAGATGTCACTGTTTAATGAACCGCTTCACCGAAGGTGGGGAACTTTGACCTTGATTTGACAGACAAATCACTCTTGCTCAAAATAAACCCAAAAACCTCTTTATCTACGTGAATTTTTTATTTTAAAAAACAGCCCCCTGATACCCTCGGCTATTCTGATTTCATAATCTTACACCTAATCAAGCATGGCAAAAATTCTACCAGAAAAGGGGTAAAATAACTAACCAAACAAGATAAAACAACATTGAGTGTCTATGAGAGTCAAACAAGAGAAAATATTGTACTTTGCGAAGCTTTGGGAGCCTCCACCAGGCGGCAGTCATAAAACCCCCAAAGTTGGAGCTCAGTGAAACACAAAGGGGCGTTTAAAAATTTTTTTGGCCCCGGCAACCAGTGGGGGGGAAACACAAGGTGTGAAGACAAAGGGAATAGTGAGTATTCCACCATGAGGTTCTAGTAGTTCAACTTTAAGTTCACCTGAGTCTGCGCCTCAGGGGTTAAAACACAGTGAGGGCGACAAAGCTTCCCCCCCAAGCGCCGGCCGGCTTTTCAGAGTCCAACAGCCCCGATCAAAGTTTCAAAAGACATTGCATGCACATACAACTTAGAACACATTGGGGTTTAAAGTGGCGAATCAAAATTTCCCTAGAATCGTACCCATCCTGCCCAAGCTATTTCTAATGAAAAAAACAAAATGGGATTTTTTGGTGTCGTCTTCTCTGGAAGCTGGAGGAGAGGGGGAAGTTTGTTTACGCGTTTCAGGTTAACAAACTGAAAGACGGTCGGCCTTCTCTCCTTTTGGCAAACGGGAAAAAATGGCCCGGACCGTCAGCAGTCGACTGGAGCAAAAACAAAGAGGAAAATTTTCCCTCCCTTGGGAAACCTCCCTGAGTTTTTTTTGGGTTGCGTGTTAAATCCACGCCTTTTTCGATCGGTAAAGTAAAAAAGTGCTGGTGTTTTCCCTAGCTCAACGCGGGAAAGCTCAATGAGGCTTTTGTCCGGCTCGTGAGCTTCTTATGAGTTGTGGCCCCAATTTTAGGGGAAAAGAAGAAAACCCCTGTTGTGAGTTTCTTCTCCAGAATGATGCGCGCCTCCGTTGGGAGTAACCCCGCCTCGGTTTCCAGGGGAGGGAAAAAAAACCCAAAGGGGGGAACCCCTTTCCCGTGTCCTTATTTTGGCCCGCTGTGAAATCAGAGGGTGCGACGCCCCTTCCTATTAAACGCAATGCCTGCTGGGGTTGGTAGTTTTGAGAAAAATACTGGGGTTATATAGTAGCAAAATGACCCTGGGAGGGTATAAGTAGCGAAAAAATGGTTCCCACAATTGTTTTCCCCATACTTCATAAATTTATCTCAAAAATTAAACCCCCGCCAAAATTTTTTTGCTCCACTGCTCTGACACTTAATGTTAATTAGACAACATACATGTTAAACGAAAGCTGAGACTTCATTGATTACATGTTTCATAACGGTCTACAACAAAGTGTCTGGAAGATAGAAGCCAGAGAATAACAACAACCGAAATCGCTTTGATAAACAACAGTTGTAAAGTTTGTCTTAGCTTTGCTTTATTTCTGTCAGTAAAAATGTTTTAGTCGGTAAACAACACTATTTTATATTATGGGAATGCAATTTTCTAGCAGATAACCATGAATAGGTTTAGGGTTAGAGTCATTGTTTTGTTGGAAGGTGAATCTCTGCTCCAGTCTCAATTCTTCTCAAGCCAATAAGAGGTGCTCTTCTAGTACTGACCTGTATTTTGTTCCATCCATCTTTCAGCCAGCTCTGACCAGCTTCTCTGTTCCTGCTGAAGACTTGCATCCCCACAGCTTCATGCTGCCACCGTTATAATTCTCATTAGGGATGTCATGTTCATATTGATGTGCAGTGTTAGTTTTCCACCACACAAAGCATCTTTCATCTAGGCGAGCTTTCATCCCAGCATGTCTTGGTGGACAGGCATGTCTTGGTAGATTTGCAGTTGTGCCATACTCTTTTCATTTTTACATGATGGATGTATTGTTTTATCGTAACGTTTAGTCTGTTTGTTTGTTTCCATGCTTGCTCACATGTCAGTAGTCAGTCTATTCAGCCCACCTGTGCCTGCTCATTGCTCTGCTACCTCTCACCTGTGTTGTGCTCTATGTAAGCTGTCTCCAGCTACAGACACCTTGCCAGATCATTGATAGCAGTTCCGTGTGTAAATGTCCAGTGTTACTTTCTTGGCCATTTTTGATCTCCTGGTTATGACCTGGATTTTGTTGTTCTGCCTTACCCCTGTTGGACTCTACATTTACCTTTGCTTTCTGGACATGGACATGGATTTTGACCTTTGCCCTCAGCTTGCCCCATGCCTGATCAACTCACTGCCTGCCTCAGTGTTTCTGATCCACTCATGCTTTCTGTTGTGATTATGAATATGAATATTATTTAACATTAATATTTTTATATTTTATTAAATAATAATTTGGTCTGTTAAGGCAACAAGGTGGTGGTATTGGGACAAAATTGAAAGGGATGAGCCAAGTTCTGGCATTATTGAACACCAAAACTCTGAACATACACAGAATTAATTCACAATTTTTTTTTTTTTAAAATCCTATAATTTTTTTCACAAAAAAAATGTCAAACCCAAAGTCAAAAAATTTCAATAACAAAACTCTTTACTATGCTTAAAAAAAAATCCAACTAAACTTCCAAGCAGAAGGAAAAAAAAAGGAAGGGCTGATATTCTGTGTTTAAAAAAAAAACAAGGAATCACAGATGTTGAAAAACATGACCCAATAAAGGTTCATGCAACATTACCATGCAAGTTTTTTATTGAGAACCCAAAGGATAATCTTGAAGAATCTGGAAATTAAAGTTTAGTTAGCTTTGGGAACTAACTTAGGCAATAATTGGAAAAACCCCTTTTTAAAAAACCATTCACAATGCCAAACATCAGAAAAAACATTTTTTATAAAATAACATTTTAAAGAATGATTTGCTGAAAAAAAAACAACCTTAGGGAACTTAGCTGCCTTATTTTTTAAAAAATATTTTTGTTTTAAAAATTTTTTTGAATAAGACCCAAACCTTTTGGATAAATGGGTCTTAATGGTGTTTAATTAGTTATCACGTCTAGTACAAGAATATTTGAGGAAATATTATTATGGTTAAAATATATAGTATTAATGTTAAAATAATATTTAAGGAAATATTTTGAATGAGGACCATCAACCTTTCTGGGTAAATGATCTGTAGCTGTTTAGTGAGTTATCACCACGCTTGGACCTAAATTACCCCCTCGGAATGAATACTGGATAGACAAACAGCAATTCATTCCTACTTAACTTTGTGCATACGATCGCATGATCGTATGACACTCTTGGATCCAAGTTGAAGAGTTATGACATACGTGTTTGTGCCTTCCTGTCCGGTTCCCGTGGGGATCTGTATGGAAAGAGATCAGTTTGTTGGAACGCTAGGTTTTTATACAGTGATGTCACGGAAAGTCTGCTGTTACTCCTACTGGCTGAGTTAGGAGTATGTTACTTTGGGTTTTATATCGAAAAAAATTTGAAAGGAAAACAAACTGGGCCCCTTTTTAAAAGGGTTTTAATCCATGGGGGACCAACATTTTTATACCATGTCTTCGTCCATCGGACAGGATTTATTTTTTTTGGGGGGTTTTTGGGGCAAAAAAGAAACTATCCGGAAAAATTTTCCTGTGGGGGACTATAAAGGGTTCACAAAATCAAGAAACCCAAAGCAGGGCTTTTATCATCTAGGAGGTTAGCGACACTCTGTTTGAGTTAAATCACCAGTCATCTCTTCAGTCACTACCCTCATTTTCTCCCACCAATTCCAAATGTTTATTAAATGTTTTAAAAAGGGTTCCGTGCTTGGTTGAGTTATCGGGTCCTCTGTACTGGACTCTACATTTATAATTTAATCCTGCTTTAAATGTCTCCACAACCTTCACACTGACCTGTCTACTGTGTTTCTTGGTTTGCATGTTTGTTCATGTTCTAACAGAACAGCTGTATTTGTACTGAGATAGGGTCAAATGCAGTTAGACTCTATTTTCTAATTAGGTGACATCTTAAGGAAGTAGTCCAAGATTTACATACAAATGCATGCCGCACTTTGTAGATTCTTATTTTTAAAGATATACCTCCAAAAATGTATCACTTTTATTCACTTCACAGTTGTGCACCACTTTGGGTTGGTCTGTCTCATAAAAATGTAAAAAAGTTCAAAGGGTTTGAAAACTTTTACAATGTATCGTATGTAAATTTATAAATTATCATGGGATATGTTTGACATGTGAGCCCTGTTTCCGTTTAATGTAGAGACCATCTCTGGTAGCAACTGACGTTAGCTGAAATTTAACAATTTGATTTATTATGCTATACAAATACATAGCACAGATAAATGATAAAGAGGATTCCTAGTGCATATTTCTTCAGAGGGGATTCACTTCTGTCACTGACATATTAATCATTTCAGGGGGAAGAATGACAGCATGCATGCTTCATGAATTAATAAATGTCTTGCTGTACAACAAAGCTTTCCGAATAATCTGAATAAGGTCATACCTCATCTGGTCATAAGTTGCGCGTATTCCAGGCAAAAACCAAACATACAAACACAGACTGACATGTATGCAAAAAGATTTTTATAGTGTTGTGGGGGTTTTCTGTGGTAAGAAAATAGCTCAGACCTAATAGCATTTATTATTTAGAAACAGTGGGGACGTGTTGAGCTCAGCGGTAATCCCATTTTGTAATAAAAAGCACATTGCTGAGATAAATAATATCATAGCAACTGTTTATGTACAGGGGTTGGGCAATGAAACTGAAACACCTGTCATTCTAGTGTGGGAGGTTTCATGGCTAAATTGGACAAGCCTCGTAGCCAGTCTTCATTGATTGCACATTGCACCAGTAAGAGCAGAGTGTGAAGGTTCAATTAGCAGGGTAAGAGCACAGTTTTGCTCAAAATATTGAAATGCACACAACATTATGGGTGACATACCAGAGTTGAAAAGAGGACAAATTGTTGGTACGCGTCTTGCTGGCGCATCTGTGACCAAGACAACAAATCTTTGTGATGTATCAAGAGCCACGGTATCCAGGGTAATGTCAGCATACCACCAAGAAGGACGAACTACATCCAACAGGATTAACTGTGGACGCAAGAGGAAGCTGTCTGAAAGGGATGTTCGGGTGCTAACCCGGATTGTATCCAAAAAACATAAAACCACGGCTGCCCAAATCACGGCAGAATTAAATGTGCACCTCAACTCTCCTGTTTCCACCAGAACTGTCCGTTGGGAGCTCCACGGGGTCAATATACACGGCCGGGCTGCTATAGCCAAACCTTTGGTTACTTATGCCAATGCCAAACGTCGGTTTCAATGGTGCAAGGAGCGCAAATCTTGGGCTGTGGACAATGTGAAACATGTATTGTTCTCTGATGAGTCCACCTTTACTGTTTTCCACACATCCGGGAGAGTTATGGTGTGGAGAAGCCCCAAAGAAGCGTACCACCCAGACTGTTGCATGCCCAGAGTGAAGCATGGGGGTGGATCAGTGACGGTTTGGGCTGCCATATCATGGCATTCCCTTGGCCCAATACTTGTGCTAGATGAGCGCGTCACTGCCAAGGACTACCGAACCATTCTTGAGGACCATGTGCATCCAATGGTTCAAACATTGTATCCTGAAGGCGGTGCCGTGTATCAGGATGACAATGCACCAATACACACAGCAAGACTGGTGAAAGATTGGTTTGATGAACATGAAAGTGAAGTTGAACATCTCCCACGGCCTGCACAGTCACCAGATCGCAATATTATTGAGCCACTTTGGGGTGTTTTGGAGGAGCGAGTCAGGAAACGTTTTCCTCCCCCAGTGTCACGTAGTGACCTGGCCCCTATCCTGGAAGAAGAATGGCTTAAAATCCCTTTTACCACTGTTCAGGACTTGTATATGTCATTCCCAAGACGAATTGATGCTGTATTGGCCGCAAAAGGAGGCTCTACACCATACTAATAAATTATTGTGGTCTAAAACCAGGTATTTCAGTTTCATTGTCCAACCCCTGTATGTCTGTCAGAGCTTGTCAGACAAACACAGGAATTCATGTTTTTTGCTATGTAAAGTGAAGCGAAGACATTAAACAAATGACTTGATGTCTTTCTTCATTTTACATCAACTGTGAAGTTTTAGTAAAGAGTTTTATAATAAAAGTGAAATGAAATCTTTCAAATTAAAAGAACTGAACTGCATGTTAGGTGCAATTCTGCAATTAAATTACAATAAAAATCTGTTTATTGGATAAATATGTAATTTCACTTTAGTTCACAATATTTGTTCTCAGCAAAAATGTCCCTTTAAGCACTGCTGCCTTTGCTGTCAAGTCATTGTAATTAAGTTACTTTTTCAGGAATTTAAGGATTCTTAACTCAAGTTTTTCTTTAGAAATGAGAGTATCAGACTTTAAAATGAAAACTTTATTTAGATAGAGGCATGTAGATGCTTCAAATGTATCTTTACACTTAGTTTAAGAAAGGATATTTTCAAATAGAAATCACAGATACATTCACAACTATATAAAGTAAGTTTGATAATAGATGAGACATTGAGTGTGTTTGTGTAAACGGTTATACCCTATAAGTCAAGATGAATATGTTTTGTTGTAAACAGACAAATAGATAAACAGGTTAATTGAGTTACCTGTATTTACGTTCAGCAGTGGCAGAATGACATGGCAGCAGATAGTCTAGATTCAACAGACGATACTCACAATGTTTAACTTTAACAATAATTCCATAGCAACACCATGGCAATATCACAAAAGCTGGACTCCTGCTTTTTCACTAACAAGCAGGGGGTCTCTTAACAGAGACAGCAGTATTTAGTCAGCTGTGATAGATGATGCCACTTGCGATTCCCTTCAGGTCTGCAACATCTGGCTTTTACTGACCTATGTCATGATGCACTGGCAGAAACCTGTGCCATAACATCTGTTTAAAGGTGACCCTGACCCCTGTGTTGCACCTTGATGTAAAGTTGTATCTTGCTCTCGACATAGATCATTACCTCTGGCCAAACCAGAGGGGGTAATGTGAGTGAGCGGAGACACATGAGAAGTCAGAGATGTGTTCAAAACAAGAGCTTTGTTCTGACCTTTTTTTACAACCTTAGAAAACCTTTTTGAGCCATTTTATTCCTATAGAAGTAGGGTGTCTTGCATGTCATGTCTCTGTTAACCTGTTTTTATAATACAGGTTTTTGGCACCATATATTTAACAATGCATAAAATTATCTACTTGCAAATTTAAAATACTCTTAAGGTTCAGAGAAATACTGTAATGCGAGCTTTAATGACACAGACACCAAGCCCCTTCAACCTTAAGTAACCTGTATATTAACTCATATCCTTCTATAGTTTGTCCAGCCACACCCATTTTTATCTGTAAACTTTTCACTGGGCAACCACTCGAGACCATACCTTCTCTCTACAGCATTCTCATCCATTTCATCTTAAGATATTATTAGTCAATCCCAAACCAGTGAGTCCTACAGCAAATCCTATGTCTGCCACAAGGTTCCCACCTGGAGGGAACATAACACAGCTTTACCAGAAGCCCAAACTTCCTTAACTGTTTTTTTATTCAGAGCAATACTCTACTCAGGGGGGAGCTCCCCCCTCAATCTAATACCTGTGTTGCATCTACCTTACATTTCAATGGCACACAAAGGCACATTGCTTCAAATAAATAAATTTCGTGCATTTCCTTTTTCACATCTGAAACTGTAGCCTATGTTATTTGATCATCAGCCTAATCCAATAATAATATAATATATTTTCATGTTACGCAATGCAAACACTGCACAGATCAAGATTTACCCACCTTTTCAAGCTGAATCCTTAGGGTGGCTCTAATGGCAAGGAAGCCTAATTCATTTTCTGAATATTTAGCTATTAATTATTTGACCACTTGGTGGGACTTGTAAAACATTGAATTGTCATCCCAGATGGTCAGGCGATCATTACATTTGGAGAAAAATAGACATAGATGTTATAAAAAAACTAACTTACCCTATCTTGACTCAGCAAAATATCTTACATTTTAAACCCTTCATCTGATTACATGTGCACTATAAAACGTAGCTACAGGATCTGAAAGCTCACACAGTCCACGATGTCCAGTGGATTGCTTTGCATGATGTTAAAGAGCAAATTTTTTACATTTTATTTTTTACACAAAACTATCTATATTCTTTACCTTCATAATTTTTGCAAAAATTAATTTACTTTTAATGAAAAATAGGCAAAGTCTCAGACATATCTGTTTTTTTAATTTTCCAAGAAGCTACATCTGGCCTGCCTCTGTCTTTAGCTGTGGCACTTTCAAGGAGAGGAATATCAGCTGAGCTGCTGCTGCCAACAACTTACTGCTCACCTTCTACAGATGATACACTTGGCCCTGTCTTTCACTGTTTAACCCTGTCTCTCCTAGACATAGCTACTGGCTGAGTTTTTACTGTGACTAACTCTATGTGTTCTCTTTCATACTCTAGACTTGAAAACTGGCTCAGAGTTAATTCACTTAGCTGTCTTTATCTCCTAGATGCAACCAGTAAATGACCTACTACCATTAATGTTTTACTTTTCCTTCCCATAGAAAGCACTCCTAGATCAGTGCTTCTGTGTTCTTTATCTTTATCTGCTCTGTTCTCTCAAACCCCCAGTCGGTCGTGGAAGATGGCCGCTAACACTGAGCCTGGTTCTGCTAGAGGTTTCTTCCTGTTAAAAGGGATTTTTGTCTCTGAATGCTCATCCAAGAGGAGTAGATGCACTGTTTGATAGTTAGGATTAATTGGTCTACTTTTACGGCTAGGCTTAAAACTTTCCTTTTTGATAAAGCAGCTACATTCTCATACTACTCTCCAATTCTGCTTTATTTTCTGGTATTTCAGCTTTTAACACTATGTTCGCTCTCTGTTTTTCTCTTTCTAGAAGCTACACCTGGCCTGGCTCTTTGTTTAGCTGTGGCACCTTCCTGCTTGGCTGACATCAGCCAAGCTGCTGCTGCCAACAACTCAATGTTCACCTTCTACAGATGATACACTTTGCGTTGTCTTTCAGTGTTAAACCCTGTCTCTCCTAGACATAGCTACTGGTTGAGTTTCTACTGTGACTAACAAAATGTGCTCTCTTTCATACTCTAGACTTAACAACTGGCTCACAGTTAATTCGCTTAGCTGTATTTCTCTCCTAGATGAATCTACTAAATGAGCTACTACCATTAATTTTTGACTTTTCTTTCCCATAGAAAGTACTCCTGGATCAGTGCTTCTGTGTTCTTTTTCTGTCTCTGCTCTGTTCTCTCAAACCCCAGTCGGTCGTGGCAGATGACCGCTCACACTGAACCTGGTTCTGCTGGTTTCCTTAGATAGGACAACTTTTTAACCAATTTGAATAATAAACTGAATTTGACTGCACTGTTTGATAGTTAGTATAAATTGGACTGTATGTACCTGTACCTGAAATTCAGTTCAATTCAATTCAGTTTTATTTATATAGCACCAATTCACATTGCCTCAAGGCACTTCACAAAGGGTTTGGAATGGTGCAGGGTTGTTGGGGAGGTTAGAATAAACTACCGAGTGTTAGAGTTTGGTCATTTTAGAATGGGCTATGTGTAGGGGTACTAAGTAAAATAATAAACTCATAAAGTTTGTCCATGTAGAGCCCACTAGTGGCCATTGTTATACTTAAAAAACCACAAGGATAGGGGGTACCGCTCTCTGTCAGACTGATTATAACCATTAGAAAAGAAAAGGGGTTGCACAGGTAGCAGAAATCTGTATGATTCAATTGAATTGACTCTGTGAAGAGCCTTGAGACGACATGTGTTGTAATTTGGCGCTATATAAATACAACTGAATTTAATTAGAATCACAATGATAAATATGATGCAGAGTTGATTAAAGTAATATAGGAATGCAGAAATTCCTAAAACATTTTTGCATTTTTATTAAGCCTTAAATCTATAAAAAGTTTTGTTTTGGGGGTTGAGGGAACTGGAGTCTGCCTCAGCAACAAATGAGGGCAGAGGGCATTCAGACAGGTTATGAGTTGTTCAATTGATTAGATTGTTTTTATACTATTGTGTCTTTTCGAACTGTCAGAGTCTGGGGGTGTTTTGCTGTGCTTGCTGCTAACCTTGTTCCATCACCAGGTGCCGCTGGAGTTAGAGAATCGAGGGTGCGACAGGTGTGGCTCGTTCCATCATCAGCTGGAGAGCTATATGAGGGTGGATTGCCAGCACTTCTTTGCTTGAGTGTTTTGCACACTGCGGTACAAATTATCTGGCCAGATTCTTGTCTAAAGCATCCTTTGAATCAGAGATTTTGACTTACCTTCTCGTTTTGCTCACTTCAGGAATTCGGACCAAGGCACGCTTCCCGGAGGAGAGGATCCACAGATGAAAACCAAGCCAAGTAAACCTCTGGATCAGGCGTCTTGCTGGCAGTCCGTCCGGATTGGCTCTCCAGGTCAGTCGGAAGCGAACCCTGTCTACCCTCCAACGGCCCGCCACGTCAGGATCGCAAGAAGCTCCAGCGGACACCTGGGCAGCCTCTCACGTTACCTGGACTCATCAGTCTCTCTCCCTGGCGGGTCACATCCACTCCGAACAGTAAGCTCTCAGCATAACGTAGAAACAACTCTTAAACGCCTCATCCGTCCTCCCCGTACAGTTCCCGTTACCTGCCTGAGGCTCTTGTCACGCCTGTTATTTGTGCTTTACTGAATAAAAGAAACTAACCTGTGATCTGTTCTCTGAGTGTCACTGTATGTGGGTCAAACGTCAGGAAAAACTAATTATACTAAACTGTTTCAAAGTTTGTGTATACAATCAAAGAATACAAATAAAGCAATTACAAACTACTTGCATTTACATGCCATTAATTCATGTAATAACTGCCATAATCTAGACTGCCATTCAATGTTACTTTTCCAGCTTTTGTAAATGAGACTTGCATTGTATTCAACACGAGATTCTCTTGATGGTACCAACAGTTTCAGTGTGGATAAGCACATCACCAGAAACTGAAAATGAAGTAGGAAAAACAACATTGACATAAACATCTGTCTATATTGTACATAAAAATATGGGTAAAACAAGTGTGTCGAGCTTTGAATTGAGTTTTGTATAGTAACACTGCTTTGATTCACTAAAAGACAAGAGATGACCATTCACTGCTTTGCATATATGGAGACAGAGTGCCTGAGCAGAAAAGACTGTTTCAAAAAGATTTTCTTGAATCAGACGAAGTACTGTATTTTGCTGAGTGTAAATCTTAAACACAATTGTTTTCTTGTCGAAAACAAACATGGAACACATTAAATCCACCCACCACAGAAATTGTGTCACTGCAACCTGCTTATTCTGAATATTCAGCAAGTAATCGGCAAATAAACATGTGGCCTAATGTGCACAGCATCCACCATTTAAAGCTATCCTACTCATAAAAGGAAGCAAGCAATTACAGCTGATTGCTTGTAAAGCACTGGCACGTAACTCACAGCACATTACTTTTAGTTTAAAAAAAAAAAGAACTTTAATTAGATATCAGTATGTAACTTGCTTGATTTCACAAGAAGAGGTTTTTGCCAACAAGTGACTTTCTAGTCAAGCCAAAATCTGAAGACAAAGTGTTTTATAGTCTGTGGACCTTTTCATTTCAGAACCAAAATCCTCAATGTATAAAGTTTTGGAATTCTATGTGATAGACACCACAAAGTTGTACAGAAATGAAGGGAAGGAAAACAATTCATGTTTTAATTTTTTTTTTTATATATTTTACAGCTAAAAACCTGAAAAGGGTGACACATTTGTATTCAGCCCTCCAAGTTAATTTGTAGAACCACTTCTTGGGTGAATTTACACCTGCAAGTCTTTTGGTGGGATGTCTGTAACAGCATTGTAAATCTAGGAAATGAAGTATTTGTCATTTCAACTTTTTAAATTGGCTCAAGCTCAGTCAGACTGGATGGTGTCTGTGAAAACACCATCCAATCTGACTGAGCTTGGATGGTGTTTGTGAAAACAATTTTTTAAGCCTTGCCCCAGATTTTCAATTGGGTTTAGTTCTGGACTCTGACTGGCCCATTCTGACTGACATAAATAAATATGCTTTGATCTAAACAATTCCTTTGCAGCTTATATTCCGTTTTTTTTAGGTGAACCTCCACCCTAGTCTCAAGTCTTTTGCAGCCTTTAACAGTGCCTTCTCCAGTATTACTCTGCATTAGCTCCACTCATCTTCCCTTCATCTCTGAACAGCTTCCCTGTCTCTGCTGACATGAGCATGGTGATGGCATGATGCTGTGACTGTAGTTTTACTAAGTCATGTGCAGTGTTAGATTTCCTCCATACAAACCGTTTTACTTTCAGGTCTAAAGGTTTTGGTTTCGTCTGACTAGTGGGCCTTCTTCCACATGTTCTCTGTGTCACCAACAAATCTTAAACAGGCCTTCTAATTGATATATTTCAACAGCTTTCCCCTTGTTACTCATTAAATACCAGATTTGTGGAGTGCATGACTAATAGTTGTTCTGTCAACAGACTTTTCCACCTGACCTGTGGTCTCTGCAACTCCTCCAGAGTTATCATGGGCCTGTCGACTGGTTCTCTGATTACTTCTCTCCTTGCAGAGCCTGTCAGTTTTGTTGTACAGCCATGTCTTGCAAGGTTTGCAGTTGTCCTTTCCACTTTCCATTTTCAAGTGACAGACTAAAAACATAGTCCTTGAGATATAAAAAGCTTTGGATATTGTTTTATGATCTAACACTGCTTTAAACCTGCCCACAACTTTACCCCTGAGTTCCTTGGTCTTAAAGATGCTATTTGTCCACTGATGTTTTCTAACAAACCTCTGAGGCCTTCACAGAACAACTGTACTAACACTGAGACTAAATTACACACATGGGCACTCTCTTTATTATTTCGGCAACTTCTGAAAGCAATTAGTTGCCTAGTTTTTTATTTCTTAATAAAATTGCAAGCCCCAATTTTCAGATCATTATTTATTTAAATGTTTGAAAATCATTTATCTTTTTCACTTTAAATTAACGTGCTATTTTGAGCGGTTCTATGGCATAAAATCCCAATAATATATGCTGAAATTTGTGGTTGTAACATGATAAAATGAATAGTTGTTTTTGCTGCCAAAAAAACCTGAGCATACCGATTTCTGTCAAGTTATACACTTTGTGCTGCGAACCTCAATGAATGTGATCAGATGTTTGTAACACAAGCTTTCAGAGTTGATGGCAAGAGGGGTGTGTTTGCTCTTCTTTTATCTGCCCTGTCCATAGCTATGGGAATAAAAAATAAACGAAATGCAAAGGAAATGCAATCTCTTCTCATTGAGTGTAATACCGCCGCACCAACTTAATGAGGCAGCACCATTTTCAACCCCTATGCCACTTCCCCACTGCTACATCCCTACGCGTATACACACACACACATAAAACACACAAATTCACAACCACTGTGCTTTCTCATCATTTGGAGCTATGCCCTAAAATGCAGGCTGGAATGGACAGACTCAAGGCCTTTTATGTCCCCCATTAGCTGTGCAGCAAATATAAATTAGCAGAATCATGGCAACCATGGCAGCATGCTGCCAAAGGCAGACTTATGCTTTGCAGTCCTCCATAAAGCTCACATTCCACCACGATAGACTGAAACACTGATGTCTCGCATAAAATGAGCTGCTTTGGACAGCCGTGCGGTGATGGCTTGGCGCTGTTATGGTGCTGTTATGACTTTAGCTGTGTTATTAGCTGAGTTGTGAGCCGGACATGAAACACAGCTGTGCTGTTTTAGTCTACAAGCTTTAATGGATATGTTCTGCCACATAAAATGAGCAATGGAAAAGTTTTGTCACTATTTGTTAACTTTTCAGAGTTGTTTTTTCAGTTTAACCAAATGATTGCTGCTTAACCAGTTTAAACCCCAAAGGTTTATGTTCTTTAAACTTACTGTTGTAGTATGTGCTGATTTTGCCAAATGTGGAAAGAAAACTCAAGAAATATCCATGACTGTTTTTGACGAGGAATGATGAAATACCAAATGTAAGATTACACCCAGTTACACAAGCTGGCGATGCAGAGGCCAGCTCAACTTAACACTCCAAAGATGAATGTATAAAACACAAGTAGGAAGTTGGGCTGCTGGAGAAACTAGTAGAAGTAATGCCCTGGTTACATGGCTCTACGTCTAACCATCAGATGACCGAAGTACAAAGCAACCTGAATGTACCAGAAAGTTCTATAGTGGCAACCTGGCTGTAACAGGAGGGAGCATTTATTCAGTTATGAGAAGTTACTGTCAATAGTGGTTATTGTACATGTGTATTAAAACAAAGAATTGCAATTCTAACTTTAAAGAATTTAGACTACAGGAGATTTTGAATTCCACATGAAAAATGAGGGATCTTTTCCTGGAGAGTAATGACTGTAAACTACATCTGAATAAAAGATAAAAACACTTAGAATATTAGGATATTGTATTTTACAATTCTCTTATAGATGTTTCCTCCTTTAAACAGGATCATTCTGGAGCGGAGGACATGAAAATACATTTTCTTTATTATTCATTGTCTCTAAATTTAAAAAAGACAGAAGTCGACTGAAAAGTACAAAGTCAGTCTCCTACTCTACTACCTCGAATAAAATATAAACTATATATATATAGTTTATATAATTTTAATTTAAAATAAAATATATATATATACACTGCTAAAAAAAAATAACACATCCTAGATCTGAATGAATGAAATATTCTCATTGAATAGTTTGTTCTGTACAAAGTTGAATGTGCTGACAACAAAATCACACATCTCCCTACAACGCCTGGGCATGCTCCTGATGAGACGGCGGATGGTCTCCTGAGGGATCTCCTCCCAGACCTGGACTAAAGCATTCGCCAACTCCTGGACAGTTGTGGGGTGCAACGTGACGTTGGTGGATGGGAGCGAGACATGGTTTTCCCAGATGTGCGTCAATCGGATTCAGGTCTGGTGGGAACGGGCGGGCGTCCATAGCTTCAATGTCTTCATCTTGCAGGAACTGCTGACACATTCCAGCCACATGAGGTCTAGCATTGTCCTGCATTAGGAGGAACCCAGGGCCAACCGCCCCAGCATATGTTCTCACAAGGGGCCTGAGGATTTTCTCTCGGTAACCTAATGGCAGTCAGGCTACCTCCTGGCGAGCACATGGAGGGCGTGCGGCCCTCCAAAGAAATGCCCCCCACACCATTACTGACACACTGCCAAATCGGTCATGCTGAAGGATGTTGCATGCGGCAAAATCGCTCTCACACGGTGTCTCCAGACTTTGTCACGTCTGTCACATGTCCCTCAGTGTGAACCTGCTTTCATCTGTGAAGAGCACGGGGCGCCAGTGACGAATTTGCCAATCCTGGTTTTTCTCTGGCAAATGCCAAGCGTCCTGCAGGGTTGAGCTGTGAGCAAACCCCCCCCTTTGTGGACGTCGGGCCCTCATACCATCATCATGGAGTCGGTTTCTAACTTTTTTTGTGCAGCCACATGCAAATTTTGGGGCCCCTGCTGGGGGTCTTTTCGCAGGGTTCTGGCAGTGCTCCTCCTGTTCCTTCTTGCACAAAACGGGGGGTAGCGGTCCTGCTGCGGGGGGTTTTGCCCTCCTACGGCCCCTCCCCACGTCTCCTGGTGTACTGGCCTGTCTCCTGGTAGTGCCTCCGGGTTCTGGACACTACGCTGAAATACAGCAAACCCCCCTTGCCACATTTTTAGCACTGATGTGCCATCCTGGATGAGCTGCACTACCTGAGCCACTTGTGGGGGTTTTGTAGAGTCCGTCTCATGCTCCCCACGATTTTAGAAAGCACCACCAACATTCAAAAGTGCCCAAAACATCACCAAAAAGCATAGGTACTGAGAAGTGGTCTGTCCCACCACCTGCAGGAAACCACCCCCTTTTTGAGTGTGTCTTGCCAATCGCCAAAGATTTTTCCCCTTTTTCTATTCCAACTCCCAAAACCGCATGTGAATTTTTGCTTCCTAAGGGGACAGGTTTTGATTTAACAGAATTTTTGATTTACTTGGAGTTAATTGTGTTCTTTAAGTGTTCCCCCTTTTTTTTTTTTTTGAGCAGTGTATATACATGTAAATATAATGAAATAATATGCATGTTTTTTAAATTTTGTATACACTACCAAAAAATGTTTTTACACACATTTCTCTTTAAATTTTTTTTTTTAATGTTTATGACTTTTTACATTTGTTCATATATGTAAATGTTTTATATGTATATGTGTGGTGTTTGTGTATGTATGTATGTATGTATATATACAGGGTTTTTGGGGACAATGAAACTGAAACACCTGTCTTTTTTAGTGTGGGAGGTTTTCATGGCTAAATTGGACCAGCCTGGTAGCCAGTCTTTTCCCATTGATTGCACATTGCCCCATAAAGAGCAGATTGGTGAAGGTTCAATTAGAAAGGGAAAGGGCACATTTTTTTGCCCCAAAATATTGAAAGGGCACACAACATTATGGGTGACAAACCAGATTTTGAAAAGTGGACAAATTGTTGGTGCACTTTTTTGCTGGCGCATCTGTGACCAAGACAGCAAGTCTTTGTGATGTATCAAGAGCCCCCCCGGTATCTCCCCTGAAGCTGTTTTGGGATGTTCGGGTCCCAACCCCGGATTGTATCCAAAACAAAAAAACCCGGCTCCCCAAATCACGGCAAAATTTAAATGTGCACCTCAACTCCCCCTTGTTTCCACCAAAGAACTGTCGGCCCGGGGAGCTCCACAGGGTCAATATACACGGCCGGGCTGTTTAGCCAAAACCCTTTTGGTCACTCATGCCAATGCCAACATCGGTTTTTTCAATGGGGCAAGGAGTGCAAATCTTGGTTTGGTGGACAATGGGAAACATGTATTTTTTCTCTGATGAGCTCCACCTTTACTGTTTTCCCCACCCCATCGGGGAGAATTACGGTGGGGGAGAACCCCCAAAAAGCGTACCCCCCAGACTGTTGCATGCCCAGAGGGAAGCTGGGGGTGGATCAGTGACGGTTTTTTGGGGGCTGGCCTATCATTGCTTTCCCTTGGCCCAATACTTGTGCTAGATGAGCGCGTCACTGGCCAAGGACTACCGAAAACCTTTCTTGAGGACCATGTGCATCCAAAGGGTTTTCAAACATTGTATCCGGAAGGGGGTGCCATGTATCAGGATGAAAATGCACCATACACACAGCAAGGCCTGGTGAAAAGGATTTGGTTTGATGAACCATGAAAGAAGTTTAACATCTCCCATGGCCCCTGCACAGTCACCAGATCTACATATTATTGAGCCACTTTGGGGGTGTTTTGGAGGAGGGGGTCAGGAAACTTTTCCTCCACCGTCCCCACGAAGTGACTTGGGCCACTATCCTGAAAAAAATGGCTTAAAATCCTTTTGACCCCCTTGGCAGGGCCTTGTATATGTCATTCCCAAGACGAATTTTGACGCTGTTTTTTGGCTGCAAAAGGAGGCCCCTACCCCAACCCAAAAAATTATTGTATTTCCTTAAAACCAGGTGTTTATTTTTTGTTTTAAAACCCCCCTGTTAATTATATAAAAATATATTTTAATATTTATTTTATATCATATTTAAAAATTAAATATTATTTTTCTTTTTTAAATATTTTTATATTAAAAACACACTTCATGATCCCAACACATTCATCTCTCTGCAAGTTCTCACTACTGACTCATCTATGCAGTTTTGCAATTTCATCCTCAAAAACCTCCATGTCTGATGGATGTTGAAGTGTAAGAGAATCAAATCTCTGCAAACAAGAAGTGAAAATTCTACTACATAGAAGCAGAAAACAAAAAGAACACAGGCCAAACTTGCACAGTTGCTCTGTATCAGTATATTGTGTGTAATTTTATACTGTTTAAAATAAGATTACTTTCTTTACCGTATTACCAGTTTAACTTCTAGGTCTACCTTTTATAGTTGCATCCCCATTTTGGGAGCATTTTATAAAAGTCATTTTAGAACAGAATTTGGGGGGAAATTTTAAACAAAATGCTTATTTTGCTGGGTAATTTGGTTTAAATTTTTACCAAAAAAGGGCCTTTTAACTGAGCTATAAGTTATGTTGACCTTATAAGTTTTCTTTAATTTATGTTACAAAATCAAACAATAAAGACTGAACGCCTCTTGTGTGTATTAAATTATTATGCCTGCAAATCTGTTGGAAGGAAAATAACAGCATGTCTTTGTGCTTCCGAGTGATTTTTTTTTTTTTATTGAACTAAGAAACATTTGCTCAAAATAAACCTCTTTTTCTTTGAGAGCATTTGAAATAATTAGACTATTTAAACCCCAATGAGTCTACGGAAAGGAAGAAATATGATGATCAAAGGATGTCATAATATAAGATGCGTAAGATCATTACAAAGTTACAATGCCATTAGCTCTTAATATATTTCTTTGTAAAAAAAAAAAATAATAATACATTTATTACAGTATAATCTGGCCAGTTTTCCTTTTAGAAATGTATTCATCCCTTTAGTTTATGTACCAGTACTTATGTATTTGGCAAATTAATAAGTTCTTCTGGGTATTTTGTGTTATTTCTAGATCTTTCTCTAAAACATATCAAATCACTATGTTGCAGGATGCAGCTGGGTTTTTGAACCCAGAGTTCTGCCTTCTTCTTTGAGCTGATAGGCCATGGCACCACTGCTGGGGACCTCTACAAAAGGGACAAAAACACAGATGGTGTTCTAGGACTGAGAAATCAGCAGGTCTTTTCTATTGGGAAGAGAAGCATCTTACAACATACTCTTCAGCTCTTATGTTGATGTTCCAAACATCACAGTGGGCAATTCTGAGGAACTGCAGGTTTGACAAGATTAGGATGTTTTCTGAAAACATCTAAAAACAAATTATTATTATTATTATTAGTAGTAGTAGTAGTAACACAAATACACTATGATAGGTGATGTGAAAATAAACAATGATTACCACTTTATAATGGCACCTGTGGGTGAGGTATACATTTTGTCCGTAGGGTATAGGTGTTAGAAGAAAACTATTTAATCAAAAAAGTTTTTACAAGTTTGACATTGCCAAATTGTGATGGCTTATCAACTAAGTCAGAACATCTCCAAAACTTCTGTGTGGTTTCAGCCTGCCATGCTTAGTTTCTATGAAAGTGGTCCAAAGGAAGGTGTTGACTTGAACTCTAAATGTCCCAGATTTCAGTCCCATGCTGCATCCATTGGATATGGTCTACAGACAAGTTTGATCTATGGAGCCCCCACCTGGCAGTTTTTTGGACTAAAGGGATCTGCCGCTATCTTGGTGCGTTCTCTCAATGGTTCTGGCCTGTTGCAACAGCACACTATTATTTTTGTGGTAATAATGTTATAGCTGATTACCTCAATATACTCCAGAGAGTAAAATAATTCATAGGTTCTCGAGGTTTAACGATTGAAGCTTAGGTGTCCTTGTGTCAGCGAATGCACCTGCCTTTTCTGATTACCAGTAACTTCAAAGGTAGTATAGAGTTCGCATTGTTTATACAATGTTTTAATTTACTCGTTTATACTTGTTTAATAAACCACGGTAAGGAGGTTGAGCCCGGTGATCTGTTTAAGGCAGAGTTCGACATGCGCTGCAGAGGGCTGCAACAGCTATGATCAAGCTCGTGAGTTAAAGTAATTTGTTTGGCCTTTTCTGTCTGATTGAAGTCCAATGGTCTTCAATCAGTTACGTTGCTGGGTCTAATATGTTTGCTTTGAAATGGATGAAAACCGTCTATATTTATATTAACACCTTGCATACATGTGGTATTTAAGCTCTCATGCTGACTCCAGCCAGCTGCATTCCACATGTGAGAAAGCCACGGTTTACGTCTGCAAAGGTTTTTCACCCTTGGCAAGCAAAGTGAGGTCTGTCATGTTATATTTATATTGCTCTTCATTGTACTTGTAAGGACCTTTGCATGTTAATCTATATACAAGTGTTTGGTTTTATGACTATGAATGTAACAGTGGCACACATTATGTCGTTTATTTGCCTTTATTTCAGCATTTTATGACAATATAAAGCCATGGTCTGAAGGCAGGACTGTGATGCAGTTTTCGTGCTCTCCACTAGGGGCGAGCTTTGTGGGTAATGTTAAGAACAGATGGTGTTTAAGTAAGCAGTGAGAATCATTTGAAGCCGAGTTTGGCTGCAGTTTATATAGTATCTTTGCCAGTGTGCGTCCATAAGATTGGTGAGTTGTGTAAACTTTTCTATAAGGATGATTTCTTAATTAGGTTTGTTGTTCTGGACATTTTCTGTTAGCTCTTTTACTTAATAGGTGGTATGGCAAACGAAACAAAGTTTTTACTTTGAGCTTGGGATTTTTATCATATATAGTTGCCTTTTTCTTACTTGATCTTCACCCCATATGTGATTGAAAAAGGACTGGAGTAATGAAAAAACGATAAATTTAATTTGTTACCAAATATAGGGTGCAAAAAAGGCCTTCGTAACTCTAATATTCTATGCAATCTATTGATCTGAGATGTTGTGATTAGATTGAATATAATTTGTGTTTGATTTGTGTATTCTGTTTTGTAGAACCCAAAACACCCGTCCCTGTATACCTGAATCTGCTTATTAAAGAAATGAGTAAAGCATCACCTGGCCTGATCATTGACTTGGGGGTCATACAGGCATTTAATCAGTGCATGTTCTGCAATCACCACCATAGTAAACCAGACATTAATCATAGATATCACCCTACCGTTAATGCATTCCATAATGTTTAAAACCTTGTTTATCAAACACTCTATGAGGGTCTGTTTATTTTGTAGTTTTCACATTACTGGAAAGTGTTCTGGAGATCCTAGGATTGTCCTGGTTTCTCCTAAAAGGAGAAATTAATATCTAAGCCCATCAGAGACTCTCCTCTGGGTTTTTTGTGTCAAGGGTTTCCACATTTAGGCTGTGAAACTTTAAATGTTATTTTCTACTTAGTGTGAATTTTAAATTTGTAAAACCAAAAGACAAATGGTCTATGATAGGCTTTTCTCAAGTTCCTATTAATAGTACAACATCACAGCATTTTTCAATGTCAGTTATTGGTTTTGATTTTGATGTGCCACACAAAGATTTTTAATGGCCCCATGTGGTCACCCTGTGAAAAATTGCTGAGGGCGTCCCTGAATTAGTCTATCCTTCAAAAACCACCTTCTTTATTGAAATGCTATTTTAAAAGGCATGCCTGGATAACATAGTTAAAAAAAAAACACAATATACTGTAGATTTTTAATTGAACAATAAAATTTTACTTTGGAATCTGATTTATTAAAATCAACAAAAAGGGTTTTAATGTTGCATATTTTGTTGCATTTGCTTTGTTTTTATTAAAATGAATGAATTAAGCTATTTTTTAATGTATACATGTATGTACATAGGTGCATATACAGGGGTTGGACAATGAAACTGAAACACCTGTCATTGTAGTGTTGGAGGTTTCATGGCTAAATTGGACCAGCCTGGTAGCCAGTCTTCATTGATTGCACATTCCCCCCAGTAAGAGCAGAGTGTGAAAGGCTCAATTAGCAGGGTAAGAGTACAGTTTTGCTAAAATATTGAAATGCAAAACAAATTTGGGTGACATACCAGAGTTCAAAAGAGGAAAATTGTTGGTGCACCCCTCTTGCTGGCCTTTTGGGGACCAAGACAGCAAGTCTTTGTGATGTATCAAGTGCCACGGTATCCCGGGGAATGTCAGCATACCACCAAAAAAGGAGAAAACCACATCCAACAGGATTAACTGTGGACGCAAAAAGGGGAAGCTGTCAGAAAAGGGGTGTTTTGGTGTGCTAAAACCCCGGGTTTGATCCCCAAAAAACCATAGAACCACGGCTGCCCCAAATCACTGCAGAATTTAAAATGTGCACCTCAAAAACTCTCCTGTTTTCCACCAGAACTGTCCCGTCCGGAGCTCCACAGGCAAATATACACGGCCGGGCTGCTTTAGCCAAACCTTTGGTCACTCATCCAAAAGGCCCAAAAATTGGTTTTCAATGGTGCAAAGGGGCGCAAATCTTGGGCTTTGGGGGGGGGGACAAGGGGAAAACATGTATTGTTGTTTGATGAGTCCCCCTTTCTGGGGGGTTTTAGTTTTTCCCCCTCTGGAAGTGGGTGTGGAGGCCCCAAAGGGGAAGCCTTTTCCACCCAGACTGTTTGGCATGCCCAGAGTGAAGCAAAAGGGGGGTGATCAGTGATGGTTTGGGGTGCCATATCATGGTTTTCCCTTTGGCCCAATACTTTGTGCTAATTGGCGGGGGGTTTCACTGCCAAAGGACTGCCGAACCATTCTTGGGGGAAACCATGTGCATCCCAATGGTTTCAAACATTGTATCCTGAAGGGGGGGGCGTGTATCCCCAAGATGACAAAAGTGCACCCAAAACACCACCAAGGGAAGACTGGTGAAAAGGATTGGTTTGATGAACATGACAGTGAAGTTGAACATCTCCCATGGGGGCCTGCCACAGTCACCAGATCAAAATATTATTGAGCCACTTTGGGGGTTTTTTTTGGAGGGGAGGGTTTTTAAAACGTTTTCCTCCACCAGTATCACGTGGGCCCGGGGCCACTATCCTGCAAAAAAGAATGGCTTAAAATCCCTCTGACCACTGTGGCAGGGACTTGTATTTCTTTTTCCCCAAGATGAATTGACGCTGTATTGGCCGCAAAAAAGGAGGCCCTTACACCATACTAATAAATTATTGTGGGGTTTCTAAAAAACCAGGTGGTTTTGTTTCATTTTTCCCAAACCCCTGTATGTATATTGCTTCCATGTTTTAAATAAATAAATACATAAATCTTGTTTAGAAGAGCTAACTGGATATATTTCCATTATGTCAAAGTTTGACTTGTTTTAGGTTTTGAACAGTGAGAAAATGGATTTTACAAAAATTTTTTTTTTAAAACACAAAAAAATTTAATAAAAATCTAGGTTTTAAAAACATTCCGTAAAAATGGATCTGCAAGACATTTTGTCTTTCTCTCTGGGGCATAAAAAACCAAAACATTTTTTATTTGGGGTTTACAAAGGAATTAATAATTCTGTTATGTTTAAAATCTAAACTGTAAGATTTTTCCATGCAGTCATCGCCTCTTTTTTTGCTTGCATCAAATGTTACAGTGTTCAAAATATAAAAAGTGCCCTAAAATAATGTAGTCTAGACGTTGTATTGAGCTTCTTAAACGTCAAACAAGAAGTCCTCTCAGAGTCAAGTTAGTATACATCAAAGTGTTTTTTTCTTCGTAGCTGATGGCAACCTGAAGGAGAGCAGACAGCTCACAGTGTGTGTATGTGAGCCATATATGGGTGAGGGTGTGGACACACATGGTCAGTACATTTACCAAACATCAAAGCCAGTGAGCATTGCTTCTGTCAGCCTCCGAAGGGAATGTACCTGCAAGGTAAATGGGGATCTTGCTGGACTGGATTCTGTGGTAGAGGGAGGAGAAGGAGGACAAACAGGGAAAAACAACAAGCTGTGCTAAACCCACCTGATAAAGCAAAGGAGGCAGTAAAGCAAAGATCTGACTTCACAGATGCATAAACAGAAAAGTGGCTGTGACAGAAAGAGCTGAGAGGAGGAAGAATAGATTCTCTTCACATATGGATTTCCATATGGAGCTGCTGCTCCCTTCACCATGGATCCAGCTCCCAAGCGTCGCTGAACAGGTGTGAGGCAGAGGGCTGTGTCACGATCAGAAAGTGACTCTCAGTTAGAGTTGTGTGTAGTGTCACCAATTATCTTCAGCTCCATGTTCAACAGTTCTCAAAAACATAAAATATCAGATATCATTTCTCCAGTAGAAACATCTGCACCCTTGTGTCTTAGCCCCTTTCTAATGAAATTGTCTTTTTGTTCTCCCAAAGTTGAATAGAAGGGAATGAAGTATGCAGTAGTGGCTGTACAGTCAACACTAGCGGTTTACAGTCCTACGCAAAATATATTCATACCGTATTTTTCAAATATTGTCAAATTATAGCCACAAACTCCAATATATTTTATTGGAATTTTATGTAACTGGCCAACACAAAGGTGTGCATTACCTTGAAATGTAAGAAAATTATACATGGTTTTCTAAAATAGCTGGGGTGTTACTCTTGAAGATTTTCACATCTACAGACAAAAATTATTCCCCATTATTTTTTGCTAAATAATTCAAGCTCAGTTAGATTGGATGGAGAGCCTGTGAATACCAAGGTGCACGTTTTGACTTTGACTGGGACATTCTAACATGAATTTGCTTTGATTTCATGTGCTGTCATCAATGCTGAACAAAATCGTCTCCAAAGCATGGTGCTGCCAGCACCATGTTTTACTGTGGGGATGTTGTGTTCACTGTGATTGAATTGACTTAACCCAGTTTAAAGTTACCCACCTCTCACACAATGCAACAGGAAACAAAACTTGCCAATTATTTTTACCTCTGCCTTCCTCCCTCCCTGTTGGATGGAATAAGGAGGAGTCAGGTTTAGCCTGAACCGGCTCAGCTATGGTTGAGGTGCAAACACACCCTCCATTTCTGCTACCTGTGCGACCCCTTTTCTTTCCAAATGGTTAGAATAAGTCTGACAAAGAGGTACCTACAATCCTTGTGGTTTTTAGTATAACAATGGCCATCAGTGGGCTCTACATGGACAAACCTTATCAGGTTATTATTTTACTTAGTACCCTTTACACATAGCCCATTCTAAAATGGCCAAACTCTAACACTTAAAATTTATTCTTACCTCCCCAACAACCCCGCCCCATTCCAAACCCTTTGTGAAGTGCCTTGAGATGACATGTGTTGTGAATTGGTGCTATATAAATAAAAATGAATTGAATTGAATTGAATTGTGAACTACAGTGTTCGTTTTTCAACATATACTGTTTTGTATTTAGTTCGAAGAGTTCAGTTTTGGTCTCATATGACCAGAGTACCTTCTTCCACATGTTTTATGTCTACTACACAGCTTGTAGCAAATGCTAGGTGAAACATCCTGTCTTTTCTTTTGTTTTTTTAACAATGTTTTTGTTGTTGCTTCTCAAAATATAGGCCATATTTGTGGAGTGCATGGCTTACAGTTTTCATGTCAACCAATTATCCCACCTGAGCTGTGGATTTCTGATGCTCCTCCAGAATGACTTTGGGTCTCTTGGCTGCTTCTCTGAGAAATCATTCCTTCACCTAGGCTATCAGCCTATAGATTGAACATTGGTTTAAAACCTAACCCTGATGTCGCACAGGATTTTATTTAGGGGTATAAGAGTGAAAGGAGCTGAATAAAAATGCATGCCACACTTCTGCTTTTCTTACGTAAATAAATCTGAAAATCATGCTTCATTTTATTATTGTGGTTTAATGGGTTGTGGTTGTAATGGGACAAAATATGAAGAAGTTCAAGGTGTTTAAAAACTTTTGAAAAGCACGGTAAATACGTTTCTTTATTATGAAACAAATTTCAGTCAAAATGTTTTTGTTTCAAGTTTTTCTTTATGAATATCTTCAGGAAACTCTTTTTAGCTTGTCAGTTGACCAAGAGGAGGGCTACACTTCACTCTGGAACAGTCTTTTGTTGACTGTGGCAAATAGCAGCAACAATTAGTGTTTTTTCAAAGCTAATTTATGCCCTTGTCACTTATGTGGCAGCAACAAAGCAGTAACTCTTAAACTGGCCTCCTTGTTTAAAATTGTGTATACTAAAATCATTTAAAGGGTGATCATGCAGTCAACTTCTACCATGTTAAGTCATTTTTAACAGCATTCATTCTGACGAGTTTTAGTATGCAAATTTAAATTAATGTTGATTCTTTCTGTTCTGAACTCTGAGGAATGACTAAAACGCTTTGAAAAATGCCTCTTTATTTGGTTTTATGTATTTATATACAGAATCAGCATCTGAAATTGAAATAAAAAGCTCACCAATAACGTAAAAGGACAAGAATTTAAAGTTTTTTTGTTTATAGTAATTACTTCTTAATATTTTTGAATGAAAAAGTTAAAATGTACTGGCTTGTGTTCACTGATTAAAGTCATTTGTGCAATTGATTTAGTTTATTTCAGAAAATCTAGTTATTGTTTGACCCATCTAAGAACTGGTACATAACATAGACATTTTTCTGTCCATTTAGGCACATTTTAAATATCACTTTCTATGGGGAAAACTTGTTCAGGCAGGTTTTGGAGCCAATATCTGCCTAAATGGGTGGGTAAAGATCATTTACACAAACTAGCTTTTGCATGAAAAGCATTTCTATTTCTGCATCTTTCTATATCTGCCTGTGCTGGTTCAAGAAACCAGCTCAATTGATTGAGAGGTAATTGAGTTTTTTCACTGACACCCTCCCTTTCCATCAGTGGAGAAATCATACTTCAGCTGCAAAACTGCAACCCTCTCCAGGCTACATTTATTCCTGACAGATGGGCTGATTGCAGCTGCTTTCTTCAATCTAACATGACATCTTATTGCTGTTACCTAATTCTCCCCCTCAGTCATCATCCTTCGACTCCCTGAAAACGCTGGATGGCTCTTTCTGTCTTTCATGCTTGGGTACATCTTCAAGTTCTCACTCTTTCCATCTTCATATGCTTATACCTGTTTTTATGTGCTCCATCCATGCCAAAATGTATACACATGCTTTACACTTTATGCAAATTACTGTAAGGATTTAAAGGCCCTTTGCCACAATCAGAGGAAGTTGGCTTGAATTGACAACCTAAGGAGTAATGAATTTTTTTTTCAAGTGTTTAATTTTATTGCCACGTACTAGTCTGGTGTTTTATGTTTTAGCAAATGCCAAAGGAAAAGTGCCAAAATCCAAGTATTTATGACAACAGCTTTCATTTTTACATATGCTCTATTAAATCAAATATTTTTTTTAGAAAAAGGTGGAGCATTGAATTAAAATGTCTTTCTGAGTAAAACATTATTTATTATTTTTATTATTTATTATTTTTGTTAGGTCTGAGGTCTGATCCTCATGTATAATCATGAATTAACTTTGAGCAATTCAGTAATTCAACAATAGGACATACACTGGGGAAAAATGGCCTCCATGGCCAAAACCACCGCTGACTAAAAAGAACACAACGTCCCATCTCATATTTCATGAAAACCATCCTAATGATCCCTAAAACGTCTGGGAAAGTATTCTGTGGACCAACAACACAAAAGTGGAACTTTCTGGATTGTGTGGGTCATGTTACATTTGGCATTAAACTAATGCTGCAGTTCAGAAAAAGAATGTCATACCGACAAACATGGTGGTAAGAATTTGATGGTCTGGGGGTGGTTTGCAGCATCAGTATCGTGCTCTCTATCATATAATCCTGAAAGAAATGTCCAGCCTTCAGTTCATGACATTATGCTCAAGTGTACTTTAATTATGCAGCAGGACAGTGATTAAAGCACATCAGCAGGTCCACTTCTTAGTGGCTAAAAAAAAAACAACAAAAAAGAAGGCTTTAAAGTGGCCTATTTAAAGTCTGGACTTAAATCAGATTCAGATGCTCTGGCATGACCCTAAGCAGGCTGTTCATACTCAAAAACTGTCCAATGTGGTGTGGCAACATTAAAACAATTCTGCAACAGAGTGGGACCAAATTTCTCCACAGTGATGGAAAATACTTAGTTACAGTTATCTCACACACTTGATTACAGATATATTTTTTATTATGATCTGTTAGAACTAAATTCAGGTGGACCTACTGTTCTGCTGTGATGTGTTAAAATAAATAAGGTGTTGTATTTTCTTTCATTAGCAAATGTGCACTGATAAAAACACACAGTTGGATAGTGATACTAGCGATTTCCACAAGAAGATCTCACAAAATACCCTATTTTCACACATTGCTCCATTGGAGAAAACAGCAAATTTTGTTTTGTGTGTGATTGGACTGATGATTTAACAAGAGGCACAAGTAACTTTTAACATTACCCAGTTACATGATCTCCTAAGACCATTATTATTGAAATCTGGCCATTTGAGTCTGCTATGTACCTATTGTTTTCATGTGTTTATTGTGGTAAAACTTTCCTATAATCCATACAGTGTTCTCACAGATGCATGAAATATTTCTGCAGCTGTACAAAGACACGCAAATACAGAAGAAAACTAGAATCCCTTCTGCAATGTCGTCACAAGAGTGCGCATGTTGAAGCTGTTTCCTTTTCTGTTGTTTTTCTTTGAAGGGTGGGGGTGTTATCCTCATTAACTAAAAACAAACTGTCAAAAACCAAAAGGAACTGAGTGGTCTGCAATATAGTTTTAAGTAAAACTCATACCCACTCACACCTAAGAATCTCTTTTCTCTTGTTTGATAATTTATATATCAGTTTACTGCAACGGTATTTATATTGCAAGCAATTGTGAAATAACTTCATACAATTTGGTTTTTTTGCAACTATAAGTACAAACAGCTGTGTGCTTATCTTTTGCTGTTAATCTAACAGAAACTATTTCACAAAGCCCATATTCTGTGTTTTCAGCCTTGCTGACTTCCCTTCTTTTCCTGTACACGTCTAATTTCTTGAGACCATTTAAGTACCTTTATATTCTGCTTGTTTCAGGTAAAGCTGTTTTTACAGGAATATTATTGTGCAGACAGTCAACAAAGAGTTGTCAAAAGACTGCACATGACAAACTGAACAGCAACACAACACCAGGACCGCAGAGTCCAGCAGAAACACAACATGAATTATTCTTCTGAATAAATAAATATGAACATGCATCTGTGTATGTGTTGGCCTGTGTTTATGCTGGTGTGTTTTTGGGAATGGTGTGTGTGTGTGTTGCATAGCTCCTCATGAGGACGATTCAAATGTTTCCATAGTATAAATACTTTAGCTGCAGTGCATCATCAGAGCTTCTTTCTCATATCAATAAAACTCACAAGAATTTTAAATGGCAAATAGTGACTTAAACATAGAATCAAACTTATAGAGATGTTTTAGCAACTATTTATTCAACAGTTTCCATTTCATACAAACAAACCTCTAAACTGAATATTAAATCCCTCAATGGAAGGGAACGTCTCCATTATTGGGGCTAAATAACAAATGAAGCTGTCTCTAAAGCTGAAAATGAAGCACATTAAAAAGTGAAACTAACAAATGTTTTGCTCTTATCAATGTCTTTGCCGAACCTTGGATGTGAATCCCTTGTGCTCAGTCAGTGGTGTTGCCTTGAATAAAGATTGATATATAGTGTATGTACATGTTTTGTAGCCCCACATAAATACATGATGGGCTAATGAGGCATTAAACTGCTTTCATACCTAAATTAAACTAGATTCTTGAAAAAAAGTAACATCGTTCTTGGAATTTCTGAATCTTTGCATCATATTTTAAATTTCAGTTTTTAAAAAAGCAAAAAAGGCTAACAACTTGAAAATGTTTTCAATGACAGCAAGGTGACAGATTTACTGAAGAATCACTGAATAATTTTTATTAACATCGTCTTAATCTGAAACTGAACAAATACATGGTGTCAGCATCCAGGGACTAGTAGAGTGATAAGTGCTCACAAGTCCCCATTTTATAACAAGAAACTCCCAAAAAGAAAAAGAAAAGAAATCCCAAACGAAATATATTCCTGAGATGTAAAAAAAAAACAAAAAAAAAACAACCAGACAAAATAATAATAACAGCACATCACTACATGCGATTGTGTCACACGTTGTCATCAATGTGACGATATAGAAACTGGGCTGATTGATATTTCAAGAGGAGCGAAGAGTTGCACTGAAGCTAAGCTGTACAGCAGAGGCATGTGGAGAGCCAGGAGGGGACAGACAGGACAGGGAAAGGTGTCAAGTTACAATCCTGAATTATAATAAACAAAAAAATCAGAACCAGAAGAAAACAACCAGATTCTAAGCCAGAACAAATATTATTTTCATATCAACCTTGTTGAAATTCTTCATTAGTATGAACATTGAATGTGCTGGTCAAATATACAAAATAATGGGGACTCCAAGAAAGAAAACATGATTGGGTTTGATCCAGTATCAGTGTCGTTTTTAAAGGGACCGTTCAGATTTTCTGAAGTGAGGTTCTGTGAAAATATTATCAGTGTTAGTTCCCTTTACCGGTTTCGGACAGATGTCTGTCTTGTTGTGGACTGCTAAAAACAACTCAAGCTGGATATGCTCACGTCTGTCAGACACACCACTATATTAGCGGTAATTGAGTGCACATTTGCAAATAAAACGTTACGTTTGTTGCTGTTTCCTCAACCGACAAGTTATGTTACAACGCTTAGGACAAAATCAGCTGATCTTGAGTTTGTGGGGATAATTTCTAAACAGCTTCAAGATCTGGAAAAGCACAGGAACATACAATTTTAAACCTGTCCCACAATAAAAAAGATATCCCGACTCTTGGTGGATTGATATAGACCAATGTTACTTCAGTGTAGCAACAGGAAAGGTGTTCAGCTGATTAAATAGATACAAATTTGTTAACCACCTCCTGTATTTGCAGATACCTAATATCTGCTAAAAAAGCATTGTATCTTATGGATGAAAACAGAGGTTTTCAGTTTGAGTCATTTAAATATCTAAACTTAGCTAAAATGTACTGACTGACCAGGGGAAGGGTACTATTACTGATAGTAAAATCAACAAACAAAATCACTTCAAAAATTCCAAACTATTCCTTTAAAAAACTAATTAGATAACAACACAGCGTAAACAGGCTTAAAAACACATTAGTTTTCCTCTAATGTATAAAAGTATCAGTTAAGCAGGAGGAGGCTACAGATAAATAATAATTATAATATCCAATTTTTTGAGCTGAATCATTTTACCTTATTACATAATAACATACATATATACCAGCTGAAGTACCTCTTTATTTGAGAGTAAAGTGTTCTTTTCTGGTGTATTTCACAAACCTACACATTATTTTGCTCCAGGTTTGACATTTGACTAAAAATTCCAATTTAATAAAATATTGCTGGGATTACTCATCTAATTATATAACTTCAAATAGCTTTATTTGCAACTGGCTGTAAATCTATATCAGCTATAAACAACCTGACCCATAGCACAAAAAAGGAAAAAATGTGTTTTTTGCACATTTGCGCTGGTGTCTCGATGTCCCAGTCAACGTGAAAATTGGTCATAAAATTGCGAGCAATTCCCTGCCAAAATTGCAGCCAGCATTGCACTGCTTAATCTGCATAAATGCACAACCTCTTGTGCACTAGGCACACCTTCAGCAGAAGAAAAAGAGGTCATCATGAGCCAGGAAATTACAGAACAAAAAATGGAAAAAATAGCCTGCCGCTTAAAGAAAATGGCATTGGAATGGCATTGTTAGTGCTTTTAATGATGAGGTTTTAAGCTCATAATCCTGCTAACCAAACCAGCACAAAAATGGGAAATTATGGGGGTTTTTAAAGCTTAGTTTTTTCAACCAACACTCAAAATGAAAAAAAATAAATAAAAAAGGATCAACTACATTTAAATCTGAATATTAATAGGTGAATATTAAAGGAGTGCATGGTGGCATGGGCTAAGCTGTTAAAAAATTCAAAAACATAAAAACAAAATTTAAGAAGATTTAGGTTGGTCTAATGATTATAAAAAGCCATTGCAATAAATCAACTCAGTACTTTCAAACCAACTATTTACAGTTGTTTTCAAAAGAGAAAAAAAACACACTTTAACAATTACTAAGAAATATCCTTCAAATTGTAATGGTCAGAGTGCATAATTCAGTAAGTGGCACATTTTCATTTGTAATGCCAACACCAACTCATCACTGCAGACCTTTCGTTAAACTTCTCGTCCTAACTTTTCTCATTTATAAGATGAAAACATAGATGAAACGCAACAGAAAATGTGAGTCATACCATCCGTCATTTAAGACTGAAAAGTTGTATTATATTGTAACAATTGCCTATGCACACAAGTGATAGAAAAAGACAAGACCTTTTAAAAACAAAGTTAAATCTGTTAAGAGTATGGTGAAAGTTGAAGTGATCCAAAGTGTAAAACATTGTGTTAAATAACAACTAAAAAAATATGTAATCCTACATACACTGTGCGAAGCAAAAATTATGCTGATATTGACCTAAGAGTGATTCACTCCTGTTATGATGTTCAAATTTGCCGCACGGAACAAGACCTTTGCCATCCAACTTTATTTGCATAATGTTGTAAACTGGTCACCAAACTGGAGACAGCTGGGCCCACTTTTTTATTACCCTTGGTAATCATTTGTTTCGTCCAAGCAGATTAGTGCTGTTGGTTTTTATCGCACTTTTACAGGATACTAAATTGCTCAAATTTCTTTAAACATAAAAATAAGAAAAGAAACAGACATTTACTGTTTCACCACTGATATAGATACACACCAACCACTTTATTAGGTACACAATGCCAATACAGGGTAGAATCCCCTTTTGCCTTCAGAAAGGCATTCATTCTTTGTGGCATAGACTGAACATGGTGTTCGAAGATATTGGTCCACATTGACCTAATATCATAACACAGTTGCAGCAGATTTTTTGGCTGCACATCCATAATGCAAATCCCCTGTTCCACCACATCCAAAAGATGCTATTCAGGATTGACTTTGGAGACCATTGGAATATAGTGAACTCACTGTCATCTTAAAGAAACCAGTTGGAGATGATCTGGGCTTTGTGGCATGGTGTATTATCATGCTGGAAGTAGGCATCAGAGGATGGGCACACTATAGCACAAAAGGGTCGACACAGTGAGCAACAATACTCAAATAGGCTCCGGCATTCAAACCATGCTCAGTGTTGAATGGGTGCAAAGTGTATCATGGAAATATCCCACAAACAATTACACCAACAGCCTGAACTGTCGATGCAAGGCAGGATAGACAGGATCCACGCTTTAATGTTGTTTAAACGAAATTCTGACCCTACCGTCTCGATATTGCCACTGAAATTGAAATTCATTGGATCAGGCAATTTGGCCTGTTGTCTAATTTTGGTGAATTTGTGATTTATAGCCTCAATTTTGATTGCTTAGCTGGAAGTAGTGGCATTTGGTGTGTTATTTCACTGCTGTAGCTCATCTGCTAAAAGTTTGAGGTTTGACTTGCTGTGTGTTTAGAGACGATATCCTGCATACCTTTTTTTGTAATGGGTGGATATTATGTCTACCGTTGCTTCTCTATCATCTCAAACTAGTCTGTCCATTCCTCCGACATCAACAAGATAATTATTTTATAGTAATGATGCTCTCTGAACATATTGTTTCTGAGTTGAATATGAAAACCCCAATAGATCAACAACTTCTGAAATACTTAGCCCAGCTCATCTGGCAACCTCAACGATGCCACATTCAAAGTCACTTCAATCTAAATTCTTTCACATTTGCATTCTTGCCTTGAATTTCAGAAAGCTGTCTTCACAATGTTAAGATGCCTAAACACTTTCAGGTTCTGCCATGTGATTGGCATATGCACCATTAGTGTTAACAACTAAATGAACAGGTATACCTAATAAAGTGGCCGGTGAGTTTAATTGTTTGCCACAAACATGAAGGTAACATTTCTTGCTGTATTAGTGTATGTTTCTTGAAGCTCATGACTCGTCTTTAATTTTGTTAAAGTTTCCATTTTGGACATTGGACATAAAACTTTACACATTTGCAATTATATGTTTGCTTTAATTTTCTAAGGATAAATAGTCTGTTTTACATCAATTTGTGCCCAAATTTATTTAAATTAGCATTAAACCTGATAGTTTTTGTTATATTTTCATCCTTCAGACCTGATCAGTAACTTCAGCTTGAATAAAGTAAATGAAAAAAAAAAAAAAACGAGTAACAAAAATCATGCTAATGTGTAGTACTGAAGTGTTGTTTTTACACATTATGTACATGCTTACACAAAACAAAACACATTTTGTAAAGTCTTCCTATAAATTAAGGTAAACAGGTAAGGTGGCAAATAAACAAATTTGAAGGAATACAGGAGTCCAGAATTTAACTGCTTTTTTTTTTTTTTACAGTCAACCACATTTTAGCAGACACAATATATAACAGGCAGTGGGATACAATTTTAATCAACAATATTAGACTTTTTTAATATAAAAAAGTTAATTGACTTACATTTTCAAAAAGATGTACTGCACCTTTTTCATCTTTCCACTGCCTATTAGATTAAAAGAATCGTTCCCAAGGCAATTTAGTTGTTGGGAAAGGAACACAGTAACTCATCCTGTCAAATTTTGTGCTTCTCTGTTTGTTTCCAGTTTTAAGTTTTTAGAAATGGGGCCCATGCAGATCTATGACCCAGCACTCTCAGCATTCTCTCTGATTTATATATTTTTTTACTTGAAGACCTCATGAAATGGAACTGTGACTGACTAAAAGGAAATGGCTTTCTAGTTGGAAACAATAATTTAAATTTGCTCTTCAAAACATTGTGAAACATAAATTGTAAAGTGGCGGTCCAAATCAGTTAGCTACAGTATAAAGTGTTGACTGAATTTCACCCTATCGTTAATAGCTGGGCGCACTTCTGAAGCAGTCTCTTTTGTTTTAGGAAAAGCAGGTTCATTTTAGGCTCCATGCGCTTTGATTCAGGGTTTTTCTTTTTTTGTTTTTCGGTCTCAATAAGGATAACCTTCTAGCATGTGTGCAAGATAAAAAAAAAGCTTGTTACAGAGGTAAGGCTGCAATGCCAACTGATGGAGAGGCTGCCAGCTGACCTCGCTGACAGAGTGAGGATGCAAGAAATGGGTGTGCTTAAAGATGGAGGCATCACTGCTTTTTCCTGCAACTCTTTATCCCCTAGATTACAAGATGTAATATTTCACCCCAGCAAGAGAAAAACTGCTGTGTTTTTGTTTTTGACTGACTTGATTGTAAAATCTTCGAATCCATTTGGATGAACCCGCAAGCTAATAGACATCTTTCTGTTCAAAAGACAAAGCGTTGGATCTACAGCAAAACCACTATGCTGATGCTTTTGTGAATATTTGAGTTGAAGCCCAAAGCCATAATGGAAGTGGTGGAGACAACGATTGATTGACAGCCAGTGCAAAATGGAAACTGAATGCAGGCTAATGGACAGTATATAATATACTTGTATATTTATAAATATATATGAAGTGACAATAAATCACATACAAATCACTGTTACTGTAACGTCTTAAAGCTGCCTGCACCTCGAGCTAATGAGGCATCAATCAAAAGTACTAAAAGATGTCTATGAAGTTCAACATTGGACACTGTAAACATACTGTCACTGCTCTGTTTTTGACAGAGACGTTAAATTGTTCACTGTATATTTCATGAGGTCCTTAAGCTGTAAAATGACTTTGTTGGGACATGAACATAAAGTGAATTATTAAAATGTGAAAGCTCAAAAGAATTTCAATACATTTTTTTTTACAGATTTTAAGACTTGGAGATTTCTTTCTGTACATCTGAATCATTAATGTAAAACACAGACTACTGTAAGCTGTCCAGATAGCGTTTAAAATGTTTCACTAAACTGTTTCCTGCACAGCGCAAGGATGTGCAGAGTAAATTACACAGAGACAGCAGATTTAGCAAATAGCTTCATCTATGTACTCTTTCGTATATTTTTGGTGGGTTCTTTGCTCTAAACAACACAGCACTACCCCTTATCACTCCTACCCTAATAGTGAAAATCATATTATACACTTATCTGACGAACCTTGCTACAGTGTTACACAAAACCTTCGTCTTATCTTACAAAGGGTCCACTGCTTAATTACAAGTTTACTTAGAGGGAATGGGGGGCAGTGGATCATCTAAAAGTACCATATTCAGTGTGATAGACACATATAAGGCGTAAACAGCACAGATCACTCAAATAAAAAAATGATGCGATCTATAATTAAAAGCTGTGAGCTAAGCAATAAAATGAGCTACAGAGCATTTACATTGCTACTGACAGGCGACACATGAAGGCATTGACAGAAGTTTGATGGCGTCTGTATTTTTAGGCACCGTGTTGACATGAGATATTTGGGGGGACATGAGATACACTATGTGGTCTGCTTGGTGAAGGACCAGGAGAAAGGGTGAACAAGAGGTCATGTAAGAAGCAGCCATGGCAGAGATAAAGATTTCTAGGTGTTGGTGTCACTAGGCGAGCAAAAACGTGAGAAGGGGTAGGGCTTCACTAGCAGCATCAAGCTGCATGTGGAAAAATTTAAAACCTGCCAAAAAGAAAAAAAGATTTAAGGGTAAAAATGTAATGCAGAGAAATGCTGAACCAAAGGAAATAATAATAATAATAAAAAAGCTTGGGAAACATCTCTGCCTGTGGACTCTGTGTTGACTCAAAGGGGCAATGGCCACAGCTGAAGACAAAAGTGGGGGACAGAGAGAGAAAGACTATAAGAAATAGAGGGACTGAAAGAAAAGGGAGAGAGCTACACAGCTCCCTTTGCAGTCTAAATGAAGTATTCCTTCTTTTCTTCTGCATGTGCGTGGTGCCCTTCAGCGTTGATGATGGCTGTGTCGGCATCAGGCGCGTCATCCGCTCCTTTGGCTTCGTTCGTCAAGTATGTTCCTGCAGAAAAGGGGAAAAACAAACCCATCTCAAAGAAAACAAATACTGAGCATCCCTGCATGGTGTTGGCTGCCTGGGGCAGACAGCACATCTGAAGACAACATCAGTGATGCTACATTATTCATAGACAGAGTGATGAGAAGCTGGGATAGTGTGGTAAATGTGAGTAAAGCCCTCTACAGACACAGCCAAAAACCATCAACAAACACGCCGGCCATTTTCAGTGGAGAGAGACGAGACTTAAAATATAATGATGTTATGCTCCTGGGCAAATGGTTTAGCATTACTCTTGAATTCTGGCCATTGCCTTTAAACTTTAGATAACTGCTCTCCTTGTAATTTTTGTGGGCCTGCGTGTGTTATCCAGGTGTTGCGATGAAACTATTTTCAGAGTAAATTATATTACACAGATCTTCATCAGTTTGCAATGGTTTCATTAAAAAAAACAAAACTTAATTTTAACTTAACTTAATGTTAATAAATCTACGCTACCAATATTATTACAAAAGCACTATTTAATGCAATATAAAACTCTGCTAATGAATATCGTCATTATTAAAATCAATTGTTAGATTGGTTCAACAGGTCTACAATTAGTTTTTTCTTTTATTTTTTAGCTTACAATATTTATGGAGGGACACATTGACAAACACACAGCAAAGGTAGTCATGGAGTAGAATGATAAATATACTTGTGTTTTGATTTAGATTTTTTTCTTTACTAATGAAAATGTGGAAAAATGTTTTACTGCAAGCATTTTGGAGTTTTGCTCTACTAGTGTTGCACATCAAGAGACTGAAACACATTTTTTTGCAAAACATCTAACACCTGGGGCTCCAAGGTGACGCAGTGATTAGCACTGTTGCCTTGCAGCAAGAAGGTCCTGGGTTCGACTCCTGGCCGACTCCTTTGCCAAGCCTGTTAATTGTGAAGGAGAGTTTGGTAGGTTTGCAGTTCTGGGCAAGCTCCATTTTTAGAGGATGGTTTAAGCAGTGCTTGGAGAGATGTTCAAAGCTTGGTATTATGTTATAAAACCTAACCTTGCTTTAGGCTTATTCAATACTTTGTTGCTGTTTGTTCAATAATGTTCTCTAACAAATATTTTCTATTTACTCATAAGGTGATTTCTGAAGAAATACAAACACACCACATATATCATTTTCCTTCCACTTCAATATTATGTTTACTTTGTATTTTAAAAAAAACAAGTTTGTATATTTAACTACCAGGTAACAAAATGTAGAAACGTTCAGTAGGTGCGAATTTTAATAGCAAGGTCTATTAAATGCTCACATCAAAGTCATTTACATTACATTTTCTAAGTGTGCAAGATTAATTCTGTCCTAATCCAGCTGTGACATTGAAAAGAAAGAAGAGCTGCAGTCTAATATTTGACAAATACAGCATGCTCCACTGATTCAATAAGCCTTGAGGTCTGGTCCTTTGTGGTTTTACCTTTATGCCTGGCCAGGTATCTTCCCAGAACAATGATTAAACACAAGGTGACAAAGACCACTACAGCCACCACTCCTCCAATCAAGGCATGGTCGGTGCCATGCTGCCCCAGCGCATTGGGATCTGAGGAGATGGGAGAAAGAAACAAAGAGAGACAATCAAAGTGTTGGTTAGTGAGGTGAAGGAGTGAGCACAGGGGAACAGCAAAAGACAGACAGCATAAAAGAGGAAGGGAGGAGAAGAGAGAAGATTATTTCCAGTATGTTCCTGCTTTAACGGTTGTTCTTAGCTGATGTCATTCCTTCCCTTTTACACTTCATGCATTCAGCCTGTGAGAACTCTGAGAATATTAAAACAGAGAAGACAAGAGATGGACACCACAGTAACACAGGAAGAATGGCACAGTGATGACAGCCATCCAGCAAAATGAGGGGAAAAGAGAATGCATAATAGACTTGGTTAAATTATTATTGTGAGTAAATTATTTAGAACCTCCCCTACTGAGTCGCAGGAGTCCTCAGCATGCAAACCAGGGCAACAGCAGAGAAAAAAAAGTTACACAGTAAATAAATCATTACATAAAAAAAAATAAGTAGGGAAGATCAATCTTTTTTCAGCTCTTGGAGAGAAGGAATTAATGTTAGGGAAAAGAATTAGATGTCAGAGAGTTGCTACAGGTCCCCAGCTGTTGGAAAGCAGCCGAATAATAATAAAAAAAAAGTTATAAAAGACTCAATAATCTGCCTGCTATGCCTAGTGCAAAAACCCATAAATGTTTTTTTGACTTTTAACAAGAGGTTACTCTCATTATCACCTCTGGCTGCTTTCACACAAAATCTTGGTTCTTCCATTCCATCATTGTCTTCCATTTATCCAAGCTTGGATCCAGGAGGGAACCTAAACATTTTTCTTCCCAGTGACATTCTCCAACTCATTTTGGAGATCCCAAATCTCTTCAAGGCCAGAAAGAATACACAGTTTACCCTGCGGGTTCTGAGTCGTCCCAATGACATTTATTCAGTGGGACTTGCCCAGGTAACCTTCACAAGGATTTACCCAGAAGGCATCCTGGTCAGATGCCCAGCTACCTCAGATGATTCTTCTCGATGTGGAGAAGCAGCGGCTCTACTTCAACAGAAGACACAGCTCAGAGTTTTCAGTCATGATCCAAATCTCACATTCGTAGGTTGATGGTATACTGTAAATGTAGATGTATCACTAAATTGAAATTTTTGTTTTCAGTTTAGCTCAGGTCTTTCTATGACAGACCGGACCAGTCCCAGATACAACAGACCCAGCCTGTCTCAGACTCAGACTCAGGCCCAGCCTGTCAGCCTATACATCTCTCGAGCCATTCTAAAATCACTCAAGAACAAGACAACAAAATACTTGAACTGTCCCACGACACCGAACGACCAATCCACTTTTTTCTACTTAAGCATCATAGCATTAGATTTAGAGGAGCAGACTCTCTTTCCAAATTCACTCTGGCAATAAGCAAATACTTGACTGTGAGGTTCACAAACCAGGCTGGTCCATGGCCAGGACAAACGCCACACTGCTCCTCTTGAATCAGGTTTGACAGTTGGCCAGGGTGCCTAATACTCTAGGGCTAGCTTTCCCAAGAAGGATCAGTATGATCCATTGACAGTTGGGATCATAATCCGTTTCTAAACCTTAGGAAAAAATAAAAACTTGGAAGGGAATAGCCTGTATTATTTGTATTGATCCGTAACAACTAAAAGATTACAGTGACACTCACTATGTTGTTCTTTTCAGCACTCATGGCATCCTTTAGACACACCTAAGATTTTGTATGTGTTCTTGAAAGTACATGATATTTAATGATAGCTAAAATATGGTATTACCAAAGCAGAATAAAGCAGATATTAAAGGCGGACTTATACATATAGTGCACGTCATTCTCCTCAGTATTCCACTTTTTATTCTGCCTGCCCATGTGGCCAAATTGAACAGCTGGCTTGCTCTCGCTTCATAAGTCTCCACGGTCTGAGTGACCAGGCCGTCACACTTCGTCGCCTCCGAGTGGACAAACACAAAGTCATACAGACCGACACACACGCTCATAGACACGGACGTGAGAAGCATAGCTTCACTGTGCTGCGGTTCTTCTTGGTCAATGAAGCAGAGAGTAGAGGAATTTTCCTCTAGGAGGACCCAACAGGACATGGACCGAGGTGTTTAGTTACACACAAATTGTTGTCTTCTGTATTCTTTCTGTCAGATTTCTCTCTGTATATTTGTGTATTTTTAACTATTAAACACACTCACTCTCTGACTTTTCAACATTATTTTGCCTGGCCCTTGTATTTAATTCAAACGTCGACTTGAATATTTTCAAAAATGTAAATGTAACTGTAATATTACACATGGTTTTTAGTGTTGTCATGTCTAGAATTTTTTTCAAACATATTTTCTCCACTGCATACAAAACAGAGTGATCATGCATTGCGCTGCTGCATTCTCATGTGCTTGATGTTCTGCTAAAAGAATCACATTCATGAACTTCTCTGTGATTTTTTTGAAGAGTTCTTCGCAAATGTGAATAAGTTGTGTAAAAACTTTAGCAGCTCCACAGGAGGCCGCTCAAAGTCTGATAAAATACTTCAAGGGAAAGCACTTTAGTTTCAACTTCAGCTGAAGACAAGAAACTTAAAAAAAATATGATGAAATATTGGAAACAAGTAAACAGCCTTCTCCTTTGGAAACAATCAATTCGAACGTGACCTACTAATGCTACGTCAGGATTTCACATCAAATTGTAAGTAGAGTACCTTTTGGTAAACTCTGGAACACAATCATGACTGGGGAAGAAATAACAAGTATACACATTTCACGCTGCTGGATTATGACAGGGTTGTAAGTTAAGCTTCAAAATGCAGAAAAAGAAACAGGAGCTTGAAAAAAAACAGAGTAGGCATATTATTAAAAACATCATTTAAAATCAGACTGCTGGTCAGCTGATCAAAAGCTTAAAACAATAGCATTAAAAGCCAAAATCTGTACATAAATCTATATTTAAAGTCAATTTCTGCCAGGCGTCCATGGTTTTTTGACCTCCTGATGGGAGACCCAAACAGGCGATCTGCCTTTTAAAATGGATGGTTTTTTGAGCTGCACAAGGAGTCTCTCTCACAATCCTCCATCGCTGAGGATTTTGATCAGGAGTGCATTTTATTTTTACAAAATGAAGATTTAAAATTGTGAAATGGTGTTTATTAAAGAAGAAACACATGCTCTTTTTAAAGTAGTTATAAAGTAGTACTTAATTGCTATTTTAACTAAACTTAACAGTTTTTGTGTCAAACAATGGCAGCAGGATATGAGGTAAATAGTAAATGGCCCATACTTTTATGGTGCTTTATCAAGTCCGAGGACTCCAAAGCGCTTTACACTAAATCATCCACACATTCACAGTGATAGGCTACATGTCAGCCACAGCTGCCCTGGGGCAGACTGACAGATGTGGGGCTGCCATAAAATCGGTGCCACCAGGCTCTCAGCAGGCAAGTTAAGTTCAAGGACACAATGACTAAGACTGACAGAGTGCGGGTTCAAACCAACAACCCATCTGTTAAAGGACAAACCACTACTGAGCCACTATCGCCCCTTGAAACTGCAATATTATCGTTAGGTACTGTGACGGCAGTTACAGTTATGATTAACCAACATTTTCTCACTTCTCTTTCTCTTTTCACCATGATACCATTTCTTTATATGAGCCTCGGAATCTCAGCCACTTAGAACAATAAACAGGTGTGGGCATGAAAGCAAAAGTCCATCTAACTGGCTAAATATGCCATTAGCAAGTAGAGTTTTAATACATGGCCCCTCATATTGACCTTTGTGATTGAAGTATGCACATACTGAAATTTTGATGAGAACTGTGATGTGTGATAAATTGTGCATTTGAAAAATTAAGACTACCCATGCTAAACCTACCCCACAATGGTGACATAATCACTTACTCATTGCCTAAAACCAAGTAAAAAAATAATAGTATTTTGTAGGAGTCTAAAAAGTGCTTTGGCTTTCACACCTTTTCCAATATACTTAACTTTAAAAAGGAAAAGGTGATGTCAATAAAAAGTTTGAATTTGGTCAGTGTCTTGGGTGTTGAAGGTTGAATTTCAACAACACTGACCATAATTAAACCAAGCTACAATGCGGTTTTACAATAGGGAAACTATTGCTGTTAAGAAAAAAGAAAATGAATTAAAGTTCATTGCAATATTTTGTCCCAATCTAGCGCATTAAATTCTTTCACATCATAGGTTTAACAAAAAGAGAAGAATATTTATATTATATAAGAATATTTTTTAATTCTTAAGCTCATAATTTAGGAAACACACCACAAATAAATAAAGGGTACCAAACATAATAACACATTAATGCTACTAACCCTGAATCTAACCCTGATTCTCTTGTCTTACTGATCTTCAAGAATCCCAATTAGTATGACTTACAAGAAACCTTCCCATAAAAAGGAAAGACTGTATCTCAGTGATGGCAACATTAAATTTCATTGGCTTGAAACTTGTGATTCAAGAATGTTCTAGCAACGACAAGGATAAGATTCCCAAAACTGTGAATGGTTAGAGGTGTGCTGCTTTTGGGTGATATTGAGAATACATTTTGACATGTAAGAACAATGCCAGGGTTTTTCAACTGGAGCATTTCCAGTGATTAAGCAGGGCTGGTGCTTTCTATAAATCAAATAGTATGTTTTTCTGCTAAGTGTAATAGACACCATTACATCTCTATAAACATCTCATTCAACAAAGGTCTGATTATGTGGAAACAAAAAAAATGGTGTTAATCAAGCACTAGCACTGGAAATGTGCCTTTACTTAGCTCTAGTCAGATAATTGATACTCGCAGAAGAAGAATTACACTCTAAAATAGGAAAACCAAGATTGATGGACAAAAGGATAAAAAGACACAACTTTATTTGAACCAAGAAGAAACAGGAAAGAAGGTGGGGAGGGGAAGACATCTTGCATACCGAGTTATACATTTAAAAGGTCCACAAAGACATTATTATTTAATAAGGGCATATACATTCCTCTCTGTATGATTTAATATGAGAGTGTGGCAGAGCAAACTCTTCGTCTAATATTTATAGTGCCCTCCTTGTCGCCTGGCTGTGTGAGTCTGGGTTGTTTAATAAATTAAAAGGGTTAAAGTTTTCTATAAACCTCTGCTAGGTCAAACCGGACTAAAATTGTTCCTCTTAAATCATCACATTAATTCTTCACATCTTTAGAAGTATTTAATATTTTTCTGAGTTTAAGAAAAAAAAAAAAAATTAAAAAAAAAAAAAAAAAAAAATTTGTTTTTGAGAATTTTTCAATGGGGAGCTTTATATAATAATATAATAATTTATATTTATATTATTATTATTATATTTTTTTATTATTAAATTTTAAAATATTTTTTTTAAATATATATATATATATATAAACCAAAAAAAAAAAACAGCCACCAGGTAGCCAGCGACTGAGGAAATTCATGTTTAAAACTATAAAAGAAAGTCACACGACCATTATAAAATGAAGCTTAACAGATTAACAGACCTGGGCATTTTATTGGCTTTAATAAATGTGGTCTAATCTTTTTTAGCTTAAGTGTCATGAATGGTAATAGCTCAAGTAATAAATTGTATTACAGCTATACACCAAGTATACATTTTTCACTGCAAAGTAAAAAATCTCTTAAGACTGCTCTTTCTACCCACAGATGCCATCAGATCCCATCAAAACTCGAGGAATTTAGAGGGTCTGGTATGGAGAGCCGTTTTATTCAAAAGTAAATAAATACTGCTATTGATAAATTATTAATAAATATTCCATTAAATAAATAAATATCCCCATGAAATAAAACAAAAATAATTATGTTAAAAGAAATTTTCATCTTATTTTATTTAATTCATTTCAAGATTTATTTAATTTACTTAAAGATTTATTTAATTTATGCCGCTGCCTGCCAGAAGACAGCATGCTGAAGGGAGCCATGTTTTATTTTTATGTTTTTCTTTATTTTAAAACCAAAAATCTAAATAAAATGGTGGTTCTTTATACATGCCAGCAAATGTCCTATAGTGGACATTTTTCAAAAATTCTAAGTTGTGTTTATATCAAAAGGTCATGCAACATTTGCGGCTCCAGACAAATTTTACTTAGCTGGACTAAAAATTGCTCTTTGGATTGTAAAGGTTGCAGACCACTGTGCTAGTTCAACACCACAGCAATAATGCAGCTATTTTAGAAATTTAAAGAGATTTTCTGTTGCATTAGCACTTCTTTTCCATTGAATAGTTTTTGGAAGATTTCCAAATTTCAGTTTGAAGAACTATTTTCCATGTCTTTCCACATCTTTCTCACTTTGTCCTGAATCTGTTTCTATTAAACTTTAAATCTAAGTTGAAGGAGTAAATGACTGGGAGCAATTTGCTAAACACTGTAAAAGAAAATAGGAGCCACAGATATGTTTGGGGAAAATCTTTAGGCTAGCACTGTTTTAGCCATGCTCAACATATTCTTTATTTGAATATTGATGTACGTAATGTAATGAACACATGCTGCTGCAGAATAGGCATTGTATAATTTTTTCTGGAAATCGCAGAAATCGACCATGTAAATATAGAATTGTTTTCTAACATAATGGAAAAAAAGTAGAAGTTGCTAGCGCTGGTTGGTCTCCTGCATCTGGAGGAATACATTGCTTCATCAATATCCTCCGGAAAGGAGGGACACACTTTTGTTTGATTGTATATTTTTGGATATATAGTAAATGGCAATAAATAAGTTATCAGTAAACAATACCAGACACCCTGACAGACCACAAGATGTTCTTGGTGTAAGAAGGTTTTGGTAATAAATGCAGAACCAACTCAATAACTTGGATTTTTTTAAATATTTGCAGTAACTTTTTAAAATGTTTATTTCATATCAATTAAATGCTGTCAAAATAAACTGGATTCAACTCTACCAATTAAAGCACCCAGGTAGCTCTTTGCTATTGCAATATTGCAGACATTGATATTGTGATTACAGTTATTATTATTAATATTTATTGTTTTTACAGTCAAAGATTGCAATAAACCAAAAGATAAAATCAAGCTCAAAGGTGATTGGCTCAGAGGACAGGTTATATGGGAGAAGTGGAACTAACAATGCGAAGAGAAGCACAAGAAGCAAAAAAATTATTTACAACAAATATATTTGATGAAAATGAAAATATAAATATGAGAACACAGCATTGTTCATAAATGAAAATAATACAGTGTATAAAATAAAGATCTATAATAATAATAATAATTAACCAATTATATATCTAATAAATTCAGAAGCTTTTGTTTTTAATATTGGGTAAGTTGTGTTTATTTTCTTTTACATTATTTATTATGCAGTCAATTGTTTTAATACTTCTAATTAGCTGTTGATCTTCATGTTTTTTTCTGGCATTCTGATATTTCATGCAAAACATCTTTGTACAAATAAAGTGTAAGGTACTGCTTCTTAAATAGCTCGGATACTCAAAATCAAACATCTGTCTTCGTCAGATTCTTAAAAATCAAACACTTCTTTCTGTGAGAACCTGCCAGTCATCACAGGAGATGCTCCCCATCAAGTAAAGTTACAAGATCTCCTGTGCCTCAGCATACCTTGTTCCCCACACTGCCTTTCATCTAAACTCACCTTTTCCATGAGCAGTTGGAGGTGATCAGACACTGCACTCATTAATCTACCATATTAGTATGTTTTACACAAAGCTTATCTTGTCATTTCAACTCTCTTTCCCCCATTACCTTTATATTTATTTAATATTAACATTCATCCTATACAGGCAAACTTTCTTCTCTGTGTTAGTGTTTTTTCTCCATTCTCCATTTTAGATGTAGCTCAATGAAGGAAAGGGTTTAGTTGCTCCCATTAACAAAGCAGCAGTTATGCCTCTGTGTCTATGGTGTGGGTCAGGTATACTTTAAAGGTTTCTGCCAATAACATATACCTTTGCTGTAGGAAAAATCAGATAATTTCCTTCTCGAGAAAATGTGAAAAAAAAAGAATAATATATATATATATATATATATAATATATATATATATATATTTATATATATATAATATATTTTATATATTCTTGATCTTTTTCAGTAAATGTGAAACCATTGATGCATTTATGAGATGTTCAAAGAGATTGCTGGAAATCCTCGGGAAAAGAAAGCTGGGGCAGATTAAACCAGAACTTTACTGTCAAACTGAGGAACACCTACGGCAACCCCAAAATGCTTATCTATTTTTCAACAATTATCAAAGTGTGTTTGATATTTATCTGCACAATGTTTAACACAGTGGCTTGGAAACTTTCTAACAAATACTTGATATTACAAATAAAAAAGTCAATATTTATGCAAAGCAGGCTTGTTATTTTGAGTAAGATCCAAAACATTTCACTATTAGACTATATGGCTGATAAAAGTTTGTCAACCTATAGAATCAGCAGCTTTTGATACAATTAACCATGGCACCTTGAGATATGGATTCTTTGTTCCTGCCATGCCACCTTAAAAAATACAACAGTAAACTACATATATGATTCAGTAAGTACTGTCAAGATGCTCATTTCAAACAGGGATGAGGGATGCTTACCATTGAAATTCAACATGGGTGCCCTAAGGCGATGGTCTCTTCCCAGGGCACCCGTGCTTTATCTTCTTAGATGTGATCATCCACAAGCATAGCATGCTGCATCACTGCTACACTGATAATACCAAACTAAACCTGTTTTCTGCCTGATGACCACACAATCTCAATGTGAAACTCATCTTGTCTCTCTGACATATTCATGTGGGTGTGACCATCATCTTCATATACAGTAAACATCTAGAAGACTAAAATATCATCTTTCCAGCCAATCACAACTTTCACCCAAAATACAAAACAACAATGTTGGTTTGATGAAAAGTTTGTTCATGTCCTGTTTGGAATCAGTGTTGGGTCAGGACTTCTTTTGAATTAATTACTGCATCAATGCAGCATGGCATGGAGGCAATCAGCAAGTGGTTCTGTTGAGGTGTTAAGGAAACCTGTGGCTCCACTTCCTTTTAACAATTCTATTAAACAATTACGGCTGTCATTATGTTGACTTTGGTCTTGATAAAACACAGTGGACCAACAGCAGCAGAAGACAGGACTCCCAGATCATCAGTGACAGGTGAAACTTTACACTGGAATTCAAAAAGCTTTGAGTCAATGCCTGTCCATGTCTCCACCACACACTGGAAGTTTAATTTTCCAATTTAATGCGAAATTACCTAAACTTATTTACTTACTCTGAAAAGAAGACTTTGGACCACTGAGCAAAAGTCAGTCCTTTTTATCCTTAGTCCAGGTAAGACGTCTCTGATGTTGTCTCTGGTTCAAGAGTGGCTAAGAAATGCAACAGTTGTAGCTAGGGTTGCACAACATATATATCACAAATTTATTGTTATCGCGATGTAACTGTATGCAGTATGCAAATCAGGAAGACTTGCTTGGATTGCAACAAATGTTAGACAACTATTTAAGCACCCTAAGGATCTCTATTCCTGTGATGCATTAAACGAGATTTGTTGTTTAATACAGCACAAAAATGTTTTAAAAAGTAATGAGGTGGTAGGTGTTCACGTCATTAAGAAACTACAACTAAGTAATTTCTAACCAGAATAGCAGATGTTGGCCGGAAGCAACATTATCAATAAAACCATGCCAATGAGATGGTTATTTTTTTCCCAGTAGCTGATTAGACTGTTCATTACCTGGTATCTACGTTTGTAATAATCCCAAACAGAAATTATTAAGACAACTTAAATTACTTGTTATTTGTCACAACATTTACCAACATTAACACATATTACATGTTTTAATATTATCGTGCAGCCTGAGTTGTAGCCCATGTGGTGGATACATCAATCTGAGTGTGGCCTGTGAAGAAAGAGTCCAGCCCCAGTCTATCTCTTGTGAATCTCTCCCAAACTGTTCAATTTGCTGTGCTTCACTATCTTCTTAAGGCTTGTTTTTATCCTTGCTGATTGTCCACCTTTTTTTTATCGCATTTTTTTCATTCTACCCATGTGTTTAATTATTTTGCTTGGATAAGGCACTCTGTGAACAGCCAGTGTTTTTGGTAATGAACTTTGGTGGCTTACTGTCCTAGTGGATGGCGTCAATGTATGACTGCTGAGCAACTGTCTAGTCAAAAGTCTTCTCAATGATTCTGTAGGTCAAAACAAGGTCATGATATGATTTTATTTTCTGTCATAAGTAATGTTCAAATGAATGTTGGGGTTTTTATTAGCTGTAGGCCATTATCATAAAAATCATCAGAAAACACTTGAAGTAAGTATGTCACTCTGTGTGGAATGAGTTTATATTTCATTAGTTTTCTTTTTTTAATTGAATCACTACTATAAAAAAAATTAGGATGTTATTTTAGTGTATTAACATGCACCTTAGCTGTTTCTGATCATATATATCAATATATCATCCAGAAGGCAAAGTTTCCTGTTACCAGTACTGGAAATTGACCTTTGCATATTGTCTAGTGTTTGATTAAGGACCAAAAAATGACATATTTTACTGGATCTCTATCAGTAACTTCCTCTCTTTACTCACCCTTCACCAATTCACCTTCAAGTCACTAATGCTTAACTTCAGAGTGGCTTCTGGATTTGCACCCAGCTAGTTAAACTCAGTCATAGAGGCTAATGCCCCTTCTCAGCTGTACTTGTCCCAAGAACTCTGCTTGGTATTACTATCTCAGGGCATGTACAGGGGTTAGACAATGAAACTGAAACACCTGTCATTTTAGTGTTGGAGGTTTCATGGCTAAATTGGACCAGCCTGGTAGCCAGTCTTCATTGATTGCACATTGCACCAGTAAGAGCAGAGTGTGAAGGTTCAATTAGCAGGGTAAAAAGAACAGCATTTTCCATGCTGTTCTTTTCACTTGTTTTTATCAACATGGTATAAACAAAGTTTCCATGTAACTCTTTTTCACTCTCATACAGAACAGTATTGTTTTTATTACCTTTAAAAATATACATTATATATTATTTACTACAGAAAGCCCCCAAAGCGATGTTTTTTTTAAAGTAGGGTTATGTGAAGTAGTGCTGTGCCTGCGATCAGAGCACTTTCAGTTTAGTAAAGCAGGGACTGAATGACTACAACAGATAATCAAAACAGAATAGAGACAGTAGAAGAATAAATATTTTACAATCTATCTAACTTATAATCCTATAGCAGTCAGATATATAGATGATATAGATTTTTTCCCCCAACTACTCCAGTTAAGCCCCAGACTGGCTTTTGTATTGATAATATAGAAGGGGTAAGTTGTTTTGTCATCGGATACTCCCATCTAAGAATGTGAGATGTCTCCAGCTCCTCTAGTGACTGTAGGGTCTTGGCTGCAGCTCTAATTTATGTTTTTATTGCTTGTCAATTTAAGTGAACAGCCATGTGTTGGTATGGGTACAGATAACAAGACAATGGCAGCAGCAAACATTCATATTGAAATCATTTAGCATGCTATAACTATCAGGTTGCATATTGTTTCAATATTTGTTAACATTTATTGAAACAATATGCTTCAATATATGTTTCAATATTTGTTAACATCCCCTCCTTGAACCGCCACCTTAACGTGGTGGAGGGGTTTGAGTGCCCGAATGATCCTAGAGGTTATGTTGTCTGTGGCTTAAATGCCCCTGGTAGGGTCTCCCAGGGCAAACAGGCTATAGGTGATGGGTCAGACAAAGAGCGGTTCAAAACACCCTCATGAGGACTACACGATCAAGGCATGTGACGTCGCCCGGTATGGCGGAGCCCTGGTCCCACCCTGGAGCCAGGCCTGGGGTTGGGACCCGTCAGAGAGTGCCTGGTGGCTTGATTTCTCCTCGCGGGCCCTGGCCGAGTCAAGCCCGAAGGAGAGACGCGAGGCCATCCCCCAGTGGCCCCACCACCTGCAGGGGGAACCATGAGGGACCGGTGCAAAGAGGATTGGGGGGCGGACGAAGGTGGAGACCTCGGCAGCCCGATCCCCGGATGCTTAGGCTGGCTCTAGGGACGTGGAAAGTCACCTCACTGGGGGGGAAGGAGCCTGAGCCTGTGCGGGAGGTCGATAGATATTGACTAGAAATAGTCGTGCTCACCTCCATGCACAGCGTCGGCTCTGGAACCCATCTCCTTGAGGGGCTGGACTCTGTTCTACTCTGAAGTGGCCCACGGGGAGAGGCGGCGGGCTGGGATGGGTTTGCTTGTTGCCCCCCAGCTCAGCCGTATCGTGTTGGGGTCAACCCCAGTGGATAAGACGGTTGCATCCCTGCGCCTTCAGGTTGGGGACAGGTCTCTGACTGTCGTTTCGGCCTACGGGCCAGGCGGTAGTGCGGAGTAGCCGGCCTTCTTGGCGTCCCTGTTGGGGGTGCTGGATAGTGCCCCTCCGGCGGACTCCATTATTCTGTTGGGGGACTTCAACGCCCACGTGGGAAACAACAGTGACATCTGGAGAGGCGTGATCGAGAGAAATAGCCTCCCCGATCTGAATGCGAGTGGTGTTTCGTTATTATACTACTGTGTTAGTCACGGATTGTCCATAATGAACACCATGTTCAAGCATAAGGGTGTCCATCAGTGCACTTGGCACCAGGACATGCTAGGCAGGAGGTTGATAATCGACTTTCTTGTCGTATTGTCAGACTTTCGGCCACATGTTTTGGACACTCGGGTGAAGAGAGGGGCTGAGCTGTCCACTGATCACAACCTGGTGGTGATCTAGATCCGCTGGAGGAGGAGAAAGCCGGACAGACTTTTTAGGCCCAAGTGCATAGTGAGGCTCTGCTGGGAACATCTGGCAGAGCCCTAGGCCAGGGATGTATTCAACTCCCACTTCCAGGAGAGCTTTGACCAGATTCCGGCTGATGTTGGACACACAGAGTCCGAGTGGACCATTTTCTTCGCATCTACTGTCGATGCTGCTGCTCATAGCTGTCGCCGTAAGGTCTGCGGTGCCTGTTGCGGCACCCAGTGGTGGACACCAGCAGTAAGGGACGCTGTCACACTGAAGAAGGAGTCCTATCGGCCGTGGAATGCCTGTGGGACTCCTGAGGCGTCTGACGGGTACTGTGAGGCCAAGCGTGCTGTGGCCCGGGCTGTGGCAGAGGCAAAAATCTGGGCATGGGAGGAGTTCGGTGCTGCCATGGAGAAGGACTACCAGTTGGCCTCAAAGCGATTCTGGCAAACCGTCCGGCGCCTCGGGAGGGGGAAGCAGTACTTCGCCAACACTATTTACAGTGGGGATGGGGGCTGCTGACCTCGACCGCCCTGAGTACCTCAAGTCTCTGGATGTTGTAGGGCTGTCATGGTTGACACGCCAAACATTGCGTGGCGGTCAGGGACAGTACCTCTGGACTGGCAGACTGGGGTGGTGGTCCCCCTTCATAAGAAGGGTGACCGGAGGGTGTGTTCCAACTACAGGGGAATCACACTCCTCAGCCTCCCTGGTAAGGCCTACGCCAGGGTATTGGAGAGGAGAGTCCGGCCGATACTCGAACCTCGGCTTCAGGAGGAGCAGTGTGGTTTTCGTCCCGGGTCCCGGATCACTGGTCCAGCTCTATACCCTCTACAGGGTACTCGAGGGTTCATGGGAGTTTGCCCAACCGGTCCACATGTGTTTTGTGGACCTGGAGAAGGCAACTGACCATGTCCATCGTGGGGCCTGTGGGGGGTGCTCCAGGAGTATAGAATCGGGGTCCCTTTATTAGGGGCCATCCGGTCTGGAGCAGAAGTTTGGTCCACATTGCCACCACTAACTCGGACCTGTGCAAGTCGGACCCGGTGCATGTTGGACTCCGGCAGGGCTTCCCATGTCACCGGTCCACTTCATAACTTTTATGGATAGGATTTCTAGGCGCAGCCAAGGGCTGGAGGGGGTCTGATTTGGGGACCAGTGGATTTGTCTCTTCTTTTTGCTGATGACGTGGTCCTGCTGGCCCCCTCTAGCCAAGACCTACAGCATGCGCTGGGGCGGTTCGCAGCCGAGTGTGAACCGGCTGGGATGAAGATCAGCTCATCCAAGTCAGAGGCCATGGTACTCGACCGGAAAAGGGTTGCTTGTCCTCTTCAGGTTGGAGGGGATTTCCTGCCTCAAGTGGAGGAGTTTAAGTATCTCGGAGTCTTGTTCACGAGTGAGGGAAGAATGGAGCGGGAGATCGACAGACGTATCGGTGCGGCTGCCGCAGTAATGGGGGCACTGCGCCGGTCAGTTGTGGTGAAGAGAGAGCTGAGCTGAAAAGCGAAGCTCTCGATTTACCGGTCGGTCTACGTTTCTACCCTCAACTATGGCCATGAACTTTGGGTCATGACCGAAAGAACGAGATCCTGGATACAAGTGGCTGAAATGAGCTTCCTCCGTAGGGTTGCCGGGCACTCCCTTAGAGATAGGGTGAGTAGCTCGGCCATCCTGGAGGGGCTCGGAGTAGAGCCGCTGCTCTTCCACATCGAGAGGAGCCAGTTGAGGTGGCTCGGGCATCTATATCGGATGCCTCCTGGACGCCTTCCTCGGGAGGTGTTCCAGGCACGTCCCACCGGGAGGAGGCCCAGGGGATGGCCCAGGACACGCTGGAGGGACTATGTCTCTCGGCTGGCCTGGGAACACCTTGAGCTGGAGGAGGTGTGTGGGGAGAGGGATGTCTGGGTGTCTCTGCTGAGTCTGCTGCCCCCACGACCCGGTCCCGGATAAAGCGGAAGACGACGAGTACGAGTACGACGATATGTTAACATTTCATTTAGTTGTATTTAGTTAATTGTTCAGCATCTTCATACAAATATCACTGCAATATGGTATAACATGCCAGGACAGTACAGTGCCTCATACCACATCACACCAACAATGGGAAATTTTCAAAATTCGGGTTGGACTATGTTTAAAGCTAACATTTTCCAATTTTACCAGAAATAAAATGTGAAAAAATATGCTACCAAGACAACAGCAGATATTATGTCTGCAAATCAACAACCTAGCTGCTCTCCAGCTCTTCTTTAATATGTATTGTTTGGGAAAAGGAAATGTTCTCCAACATTTCTAATCAATGAGCATTTTACAGTTAAGGGTGCACAGAAGGAAACATGTACTACTTTCATACTCTTATAACATTTTCAGCTGTAATTTTAACGTTAAAGATAAAACCAAACATATCCACTTAAAAAAAGAACAAAAACTGGTCACATTGAAAAATGGTTTTGATTTCCTTTTCAGCAGTCTCATATATTGTACTATTATCAACTAAGTAAGACTGAAGAAGCGCTTGAAAGCACCTGTTAAAGACAAAAAGATGCTTTCAAAACGGACTGAGGGTTTACGAGTGAGAGGCGTAAAAGAGGCAGCATTACCAAAACCATGAGTGTCTGTGTGTGCCCTCGTACATTATTGCTTTCTGGATCAGAGTGGATTAATTAGATTCAGAGAACAAATTACCTCAGCTAATCATTCAATAAAGACACTATCTTGAATATTTAAACATCATTCTCTTTGTTTTCTTATTGAAATAAAAAGGATTTATGGTCAGCATGGTAGCAGCATTAAATAATAAGTTCAACAACATGATTAACCATATGGACGTTTTAAATCTGAAGAATCTATTAAAGTAACTTGATGCTCTATTAATACATAGCCTCTCAAATACAGCAATAAAATAGCCCCTTTTCCGCCGAAAGTCCTAGGATTTAAATACGTGGGTAAAAGGAATCCTGGGTAATATGTGTGCTTTCTGTTTCCGCTGGTCTGTAGGTCACAGAAAATGTATTTAAATCAGTCTAATGATGTATGGGGAAGTTATGAAGAAAACTGTACTACACCTCCATTCCAGTGGGTGGCGGTAATAAGAAACCAAAGGCCAACTAAGCAAAGCCTGAGCGAGAAGCCCGTATCCTGCTATTTGTTAACAAAACAAGATGGAGAATGCACAATTGGCTGTTTTGCTTATGCTGTTGTACCACATTGTGATTGTAAAATTCCTCTCAAATGTGAATGAAGTAGAAAACAATAACATGCAGGTCTTAAATATGGCAGGTGTCAGAAGTCAGAACACTACAAGAAAGGGACCACTATTCATTGCTCAGCATGAAACGCCTTTCTTCAAATATCCCAGGGTTATATGAAAGTCCTTCGTCCAGACCAGGGGCTTCTCTCCAAGAAAATGTGGACCCAGGAAATTTAAATTACTTGGGTAAAATTGTGTCAAAACGCATGAAGTTCTCTCAGAACCCTGGGTAATGGCTGAAAGTCCCTGCAATGGAAAAGGTGCTACTGAAGTAACAAAAAGATATAATGATTCTTAGATAGTGCTTGCCCTAATTTTACAGCTTTATGAACCTGTTGCTAAAATTCTATATTGATTATTATAGTAATAATGCCTAATTAGGATTTTGATTGTGATACACGGGCATATGGTGAATGACAGAACACAAAGTGTTGATTATGATTCTGTCTGCTGTTTTATGGTAATGTTAATGATTTACAACTCTTTTCTTTCCATCTACAGATATTCAAAAAAATCTAAAATAAATTCTACTGTAGTTACAAGTAGTGAGATTTTAGTGAGAGTTTAAAGTGATTGTCAGCTGAAACAACAGATTGTTTAACTTTTTTCTAATAAATGTGCACAGTGGTGGAAGACTAAAACAAAATGTGGAATACCTGCTGAATATAGTAGAAACAAAATTAGGTAAATGTGCTGATTGTGCACTTTATTGAGTAACAGTGGGAGTCCAACAGGTGTATAATAGGTGTTTAATTATCTGGGCTATGGGCTATTCTAGCTAGCCTACACTCCGCTGCATAACACACCAGCAGCTTAAGCCTCTTAGCGTGCCATCCAGACTTTCAAAACAGCATTACCTCAAGAAATGACAGTAATGACAACAACAGTAACAGCAGTGCTCCTTTAGTTTCACACAATTATTTTTAAAACTGCAGGATTTTTGTATTGTAAACAAGAGAAATGTGAAGGAGACTGGCAAAGTGCCAAAACAGGCCAGAGAAGGGAGAGTACCAAGCAACTGCTCTATGCAGTTGGCAGAAACTCCACTCACTCTGAACCATTATATTTAGTCATATTAAAGGTACTTTAAGCTTTAACAATGTTGTAGTGGAACTTCTTTGTTGTTTTGAAACTGAACTTTTAAAAATTATTCTATGTCTAACTGGTGTAGTTATCCATACCAGTTACCAGCCTCTACCTAGATTGTGATACTGAAGCAGACTACAACATGTGTGATTCAGAGAGCTGTAAAAAAGATTCATAATGGGGGTTGTTTAATAAAATGACAAGGTATAGACTTGTTATATGGAAAAAGTATCCTAAAATGACTTCTGTAGGAACATGGCACTACAAAGAAAATTAAATTAACTTGACCTTCAAGGAAGGGCAGAGGATGCTGTTGGGGTGGTGGGAGGATTCTGATTGTTAGGAGAAACAGTATCAGGTCCACAATAACTTCAGACTCACTTTATTGCTGCTGTTCTTCACTTGTTTCTATTCTTAACTACACTGAAACAGAAGGAATAACAAAAAACAACTATACAACTGAGATTTCCCAGATATGACTGGTTTTGAAGAAAGACATTAACTTCAACATTCTCACTGGGAAGAACAGAGAGGAAAATTAATGAAGCATGGCAAATAAGTTCATGCTAATGAAATGAAATCTTGTATCTCTATGAATCCTCCACAAAGTGTCCTTTGCCACTGAGATTTAATGAAACTAAAGGTTATTATGTGTAATTCATAAAACTAGCCTCAGGATCTAATGATTTTGCCTTTTTTGTTAAACACTTTACTACAAGTGTTGTTGTAACTCTTCCCCAGAGCAAGTTAAAGTGACACATCATCAATAAGCAGGCCAACAAGTGAAAAGACCTTTGCATTACATTTTAAATTCTCCTGTGGTTCACGACTTTTATGTTGAAGGTGTGCGGAGCATAGGGAAGAATGAATGGTCAGCACTGTTCAATACTTCACCATTTTACCACTAAACACAGCCACTAACCAGCTGCCCCGGATACTTGCCCTCAAGGAAATATTTCCTTTGCTCATCACACAATCTAACCTTTGTGCTCCATTTTAAAACAGGATCAATAGCAATAGAATAAAGCAGTTAGAAAATCCCTCTAAGGAATGAAAATTGTCCCTTTCCTTATTGAGTTTTCACAAAAGGTTAGCTCTCAATCTTAAAAAGCTTTAAGGTAAATGTGAGGCTAAAGCTATAAAAATATACCCTTGGAAAACTTATTATTTTTTTATAGTACGAACCTAGAATTATGCTAAAGTGCATGCTGTTTACCCCTAGTAAACTGTGCAAAAAACTTTTAAAACTAAGTAATCCTGATTTGGCAATAGGTTTTGGATAGATATCTGGTTAAAGACCAGGCATTAACCATTTTTAGATTTTTTGACGAAATGACAATCTAAACCTAAGATTTGTCAGGTTTTTCGAAGAGAAATGGGCACACAACATCACAATTCTCCACCATACATACAGTAACAGTGGGCACAAGGTGCTATTCCACATGTTCATCCTTCATTTCATGGCATACTCACAGAAGCTTAGTTGTTGTGTCATCTAAGCAAAGGATATGGTCTAGGTAGCTTTTAAGAAACTTTGTGTTTACATCTCTGACCGGAGATGTCGGGTTGGCACGAAGTCACCTTATAATGGTTGTTATGGAAACTTGGTTACTCCAAGATCCTACTGTTTAATGTAGTTCTCTAACTATGAGGAGTTTTTTTTGCCTCCTTTCCCATCCTGCTTATTGTGCACGGTCAAAATAAAGTTCGGTCCTGATCAGGCTTGTTGGTCACAGTTTTACTTATTTTCATTTATTGATTAATTATATGGATAAATTGAGGTAAGTAGCTATTTTCTTGCAGCCATTAACTGACTTGGGAAAAGTAATGCAAAGTTTTCTTTAATTGTATGCTTTCTTTTGCCTTATCAATCTTGACAAAGAGAAACTGGAGCAGAGATCACATTCATATTTATCCTCTTGGGCAACAGGATGTCATGGATAACCAAATGAAACTTACCAGACACTGATTAACTTAAAATAATAATATATTAGAGTAAAACAGCTTCAGCTAAAATTATTTATTAAATTTCCTAACGTTACTGGTTGGATTTATATTTTTTTATGTGAGATTCTGTTAATGAAATAAAATATACATTTAGTTTAAGATTTTTTTTCCCCATATTTTTACCAGGGATGGTAATTGTTTTTTATAGGTTTTCACAATATGTTTAGTGTTTTTTGGGGGGCTATCCTAGATTATAATTTAAATGTAAATATAATATAGATTATAAAACGTATTACTATCTATCTATCTATCTATCTATCTATCTATCTATCTATCTATCTATCTATCTATCTATCTATCTATCTATCTATCTATCTATCTATCTATCTATCTATCTATCTATCTATCTATCTATCTATCTATCTATCTATCTATCTATCTATCTATCTATCTATCTCTTTCCCTTAAAAAAGCAAGAAAGCTCAGGGGCTAGTCCTAACTATCGAACCCTGATTGATCCCTTGGGTATCCTCCTGAATTTGCCTTGAGTGTGTCCTTACTCATTTCAGCTTTAGTAGAAGCGGGACTGTTACCTATGTTTAGTGCTTTGGATTACCTTTAATAAAAGGCATGATGCTTAATAGAAAACTTTGGTAGCTTGTTCCAGTTTCTATATTTTTAACTTGAGCTCCTCTTGGGGAACAACCGCTGGGCTCAGAAAAGAGAACTTTATCTCTGCAAGGCTTTGGCTGGGTATTATTTTAGGGTTTTCCCTTCTTCTCCACTGGTCCAGACATTGGGGCATTAATAATTGCTGCCTTCTCAGTAGTTGGTCCTTTTTCCAAAGCAATAAAGCGCTACAGAGCCAAGGTTGGCCACGCGAATGCAAATTATGGGAAGTGAATGGTAAATATTTTAAACACAAGAGAAACCCTTGTACGTGATTCAACCTTTGAGCTTCAGCAGGTCAAATCTACATAATTCACAAGCCACAAAAAGAGCATTTGGTAAATTTCAAGAACTGCTGTTGGGAAAGAGAATGTGTGTCTGTGTGCATGTGTGCATTCATAGAGGGGAAGACCTGATTATACTACATGGACTTGATACTTAGAGCAAGAGCTATTATACCTATTAAGGCTGGCTGGGCTGTTGAAGCAGTGTGAGTCTTGGCCATACCTGCCAGCATCTCATTATTAAAGTGAATCACATCCTGCAGCTATACATCAGTCCTTGCAGGATACAGTTCTGATGATTAGAGGTGTGTCTTTCAAACTAAAAGAGAAACTTGGGCAAGAAGAATTAGAATTTGTGGAAAAAGGCACAAATGAATCTACAGTTTAAAATGCATTCATTAGAGTTTGACAGAAGAGAATAAAAATATTCATTAAATTAAACATGAATTAAACATAAATAATTCTGACAGAGTGTCAGCAAAAGCAGATATTTAAAAAATACTACTTTCAAATTATACTGACATGCTTACATAAAAGTTTGTACATTTATCAGATTCAGTTCTATTGGTCTTGATACAAACAGCTGTCATAATATGCTAATATTTTGCATAGAACCAATAGAGCTGAAGCCAAAATGTGTATTTTCTCCGCACAGGCAGTTGACTTTGTTAAAAAGACAAAACATCATGGGGGTTTGTATAGCTCCTCAGAAATTTGCTTTCATCCCAAGGCTGTAAAAAGAAGTGGTAATAAATCAAGTAGACACCTGAAAACAAAAAAGGTGGTATCCTGTGACTGAGAATGCCGCAAAGAATTCCGATATGTAGATTTCCACAAGATACAACGGAAAAGCTCAACATTCCTTGTGTCCCTGAACTACCTAACCAGACATCAGAGAAGAAACCAAAGCACACCGGTGATGAACATCCAACATTGTGTCGGAAGCCAGTTATCAAACAAGATCTTCAGAGGGATGAAGGGTAGACAGAGGAGAGAACAGTGAAAGCTGAAACAAAGGAAAAAGTAGAGGAAATGTGGAGGGGGACTCAAGTGTCCTGTGAGACTTATAAGATGGTAATTTACAGAAATGATGAGCGATAGAGTAAAAATAATTCTGAGATTGGGGATATGAGACAGCCAAAGTCAGGGTAAAGTGAGGGTAATCTTAATTATATCTATGGTGGGAAAAATACATCTTTAACCTATCTTTTTAGGAGCACTGCAAAAAGGGAAATGATTAGTGTTTTTAGCCTTTAAGACATTCAACTGAATGTTTTGTAAAAAAAATTGTTACAGGAATGTTCAAAATATCTTATGTACCAATATATGTCTTCAGTTTACATTCTCAGTAAAACTCGTCTAAAAACGCTTAAAAATCATGAACAAAATAAAATTAGTAAGAAGACTTTTAAATCTGCCCTGCGATGGACTGGCGACCAGTCCAGGGTGTACCCCGCCTCTCGCCCATAGACTGCTGGAGATAGGCACCAGCTCCCCCGCGACCCACTATGGAATAAGCGGTAGAAAATGACTGACTGACTGACTGACTGACTTTTATATCTAGGGGGCTGCACGGTGGCGCAGTTGGTAGCACTGTTGCCTTGCAGCAAGAAGGTCCTGGGTTCGGGGGTCTTTCTGCATGGAGTTTGCATGTTCTCCCCGTGCATGCATGGGTTCTCACCGGGTACTCCGACTTCCTCCCACAGTCCAAAGACATGGCTGTTAGGTTAATTGGTCACTCTAAATTGCCCTTAGGTGTATGAATGAGTGTGTGCATGGTGTTTGTGTGCTGCCCTGCGATGGACTGGCGAACTGTCCAGGGTGTACCCGCCGTTTGCCCATAGACTGCTGGAGATAGGCACCAGCTCCCCCGCAACCCACTATGGAATAAGTGGTAGAAAATGTCTGACTGACTTTTAAATCTATACCTCCGTTGCAGCCTCTGTTTCATGTCAGCACTTGCTTTAGCAATTGGCTGAAGGAGTGATATCCTCACAGGTGTTTTTCAATATTCTTTCCTGTTCCTTATTTATTACAATTTATTTCGGTTGCAGCAATGCCAAAACGTCCCACTTCCCAGTCATGTCTTCCAGCTTCTTCTAGAGGGTCCATTTGGGGGCTTGCTTAGATACCCAAAATATCTCGGATGGCTCCTTTAAATGCATAACTGTTTCATTAGACTTTTTGGAAGACTTGAAACTCATTTTGGTACAAATGGTTTTATGTTCTGAAAAAGGGGATCAAGTCAAAAGGAAAACAAAAGAATAAAGTCAAATTCAACAAATTAGAATATGCGTTCTGATTTTTTATTGGCCTGTTGTAATGTTTTAATCTTAAATGTCGTGTTTTCATTAGTTGTAAGCACAAAATCAGCACAATTAACATAACTAAAGGCTTGAAAGTGTGCGTCAGTGCGCAATTATTCTATATGATGTGTATTGTTTGGTAGGCTCCTAAAATAATTGAACTTTTCAATAATATTATAATTTATTGAATATGACTGGATATAGTGTAGCTAAAAAAGGCAAAAGAGAGCTAAATATCACCAATACCTTGTTTAGTAAATGCTGACAGTAAAGACAACTTTCTGCCAATTTCTTAAGAGTAAGAGCAAACAAACAGGTGCATACATCCCTGAAATTCTACCTCAAGAGATCAGAAATATGGGTATGCTCTTAAATGAACAATATTGTAAATAGTGATTAGCTGGAATTTCCCATAAGGCACTCTTTGTGCAAGATTGAGACCTCACCACAACATAACTAAAAAATTGCCAGAATATGAATGTTCTTTAAGAGATCTTCTTAGTCTTTGAGAATCTTACAATTCACAATCTCAACACCATTTAATATAGAACCATCACTTCAGCGACCTTGCACTTAGAAATTCATCTAAAAGCTGTAGAGAAGCACGCACTCCTCCAAACTGCACATAAACTGGTTAACCACAGAAAGTTGTGAGATTTTTAGGTTGCAGCTGAAATGCAAAATGTACCTCAGGAAAAGCAGAAAGAAACACAAGCAGTGCATCATGGAGTTTATAATACAAGTATACAATAATTGCAACATAAGTTTTCATATGCTTGGTGTCATCAGCTGACAGTGATCAATAAATACTAAATTGATCACTGACTGTGGCTCAGTGGGACTGTGACTTAGTGGGAAGAGTAGTCTTCTTGCAACTCCAAAGTTGCGGGTTCAATTCCAGCTTCCTCCTGCCAGATGATGATGTGGCCCTGGGCAAGGCACATAACCCTGAAGTTGTCTACCAATCTGCCTATCAGTGTATGAATGTGTGCAAGTAGTGAGTGCGATTGGGTGAATGTGGCTCTAGTATAAAGCATTTTGAGTGGTCGCATGACTGGAAAGGCACGATATAAGTTATATAATTTATGATTTACATACAATCCTTGTGTGGATGATTCCTGCTGATTGTTCCGGCACCCCAACGTGGCCTTGGCAACTTCTGCTAACTGGCTATCGACAAAATATCTCCTGCATGTTATATAAACACAACGCTCTTCCCAAACTCCCCTAACAGCTGTGTGCTGATAGGACTATGCGGCCGATTGATAAAACTTCCACCACTCTTCTCAAGGACAATGGCGCTTCTATCAGTGTTGACAGTCAAATTCTTGCAAACACACTCAGACATATATATTCGCACCCTCAAGATTCCACCGTACCCTTGCTGAATCTTTACTTATGTGTGTGTTGCTTACCCCCTCTGAGGTTTTTTGTACTATTTCAGACTCTATTCTTAGCAGAATAGAGTCCTCCTATCTTACTTTACCTAAATGTGTGATTTCATTACTTCTCATAGATTTTCAGATTTCTCAGAAGGATTACCAGCAAAAGTCAATTATTTTTAGTATTTGAAAATTTTATTACAGATGTTTTTACACCAATGACCAGAGATTTTCAGATTTCTTAGAAGGATTCATAGATTTTTAGATTTCTTAGAAGAATTGTATTACAACAATTTCCTCGTCCTTGTCCTCGTCGTCTTCTGCTTTATCCGGAACTGGGTCACGGGGGCAGCAGACTCAGCAGAGACACCCAGAGGTCCCTCTCCCCAGACACCTCCTCCAGCTCCTCCAGGGGGAGCCCTAGGCGTTCCCAGGCCAGCCGAGAGACATAGTCCCTCCAGCGTGTCCTGGGCCGTCCCCTGGGCCTCCTCCCGTTGGGACGTGCCTGGAACACCTCCCGAGGAAGGCGTCCAGGAGGCATCCGGTATAGATGCCCGAGCCACCTCAACTGGCTCCTCTCGATGTGGAAGAGCAGCGGCTCTACTCCAAGCCCCTCCCGAATGGCCGAGCTCCTCACCCTATCTCTAAGGGAGTGCCCGGCCACCCTACGGAGGAAGCTCATTTCAGCCGCTTGTATCCGGGATCTCTTTCTTTCGGTCATGACCCAAAGTTCATGGCCATAGGTGAGGGTAGGAACGTAGACCGACCGGTAAATCGAGAGCTTCGCTTTTCGGCTCAGCTCTCTCTTCACCACAACGGACCGGCACAGTGCCCTCATTACTGCGGCAGCCGCACCGATCCGTCTGTCGATCTCCCGCTCCATCCTTCCCTCACTCGTGAACAAGACCCCGAGATACTTGAACTGCTCCACTTGTGGCAGGAACTCCCCTCCAACCTGAAGAGGACAAGCCACCCTTTTCCGGTCGAGTACCATGGCCTCTGACTTGGAGGAGCTGATCTTCATCCCAGCCGCTTCACACTCGGCTGTGAACCGACAATATAATACCAGTGAAAGCCAAACATTATTAATATTTAAAAAGTTTGGACCTACCAGTGACCCAACTTCTCTACTTAGACTTCAGTGAGTGCCCATGACTGTTACTATTTGAATGATGGGACCACAGCTGTCTCATACCAGTGACCTCAAGGTTTAATATTATCATTTTTCTTCTAGAACAGGATGAATTCCTTACCACAGAGAACTTAATTAGTTAATTACCTCTATTAGAAAGATTGGATTAGAACCAGCTCTTACCAGTAAACCCCCAAGGATTATTAATGTCATTTGATTTGTTTTTCTGTGTTTGATGTTCTGTATCATTGTAATGTATTCCTCGTGTAGCGCTTTGAGTGCATTGTTGCTGAAAAGCGCTATATAAATAAACTTGATTTGACTTGACTTGACTAACAGTATTCCACACAATCTCACTTAAAATCTGTTATTTTGATGCTTCAAGGTCCAGAAGCATTCCAGTCTTTGAAATACCACATGGAAAGTAGATGTAGTATGTTAATGTTATGTGCATGTATCACTGTTGATTAAAATCATAAATCTTGTTTGAAACTTTATAAGAGTAAAAATGTCCAAGAGGTGAGAAAAGGTATTAAGGCAAAAACTTGAACAGGAAGAGTGGAAGATGCAAGTGTAAAGAAGAAAAGGGAAATATAAAGTGTCATGCCGAGCGGGTTGTGGAGATGTGTGGGGTGTTACTGTACCTCTGCTGCCAGTGACTGTGGGGTCTGAGGCGTGGGTGCTTAACTGAACAGTAGGATCTGGAGGGATGGGATGTAGGGGGGGTGTGGTGGATGGAGGCAGGGTGGTGGGGGCGTCTGGTGAAGGGCATAGACAGACATATATACACAAAAATAACACAACAACAACAAATGAATTCACACAGAAAAGTGACATTTGGGAGACCGGGGATAGTTCAACATTAGTGACATTTGTTTATGTAACCTGGAGCTGTTAATGGTCAGAATATTTAAAATATGATTCAAACTAGTTACATGTGCATACAATTAAATGGTTTAGCAGTTATCTCAGGGACAAACTGAACATTTGCATAGTTTAGTCTCAAATGGGGTTAGTCAACGTTGGGTTACGTAAAATACCATAAGCTGTAACAGGATGAAAGAAGGATTCTATTAAAGTTCTGATACTGGAAATGTTTTATCTCCACAGTATTAGGCTGCCACCAAAAGATATGTGTATCTGTGAAGCCAGTATGATCTCAAAACACAGACCTAATAATAAATGTACAAATGGTAACAACTGAAAATCTGAGTGTGTTTTTGCTTGTCTTATTTTGCACTTGTAGTTGCAGTGGTCAGCCAAGTGTGTACCTCCTGCAACAAAGGCCTCATGGGGCCAGACTACAAGTCATATGTTGAACCCAGGGGTTTTTTTTTGGCTTCAAGTTACAGTACCTTGCATAATAATTGACACATTCTGTCACACTCCAACCACAATCTTCAATGTACTTGAATTTCATGTAATATACTTAGATAACATCTAAAGAAAGTAGGAAAAATATATGCATTCAACCCCCTGACTCAATACTTTGTTGATACACCTGTTTGCAGTCTTCCAGGTATGCCTCTACCGGCTTTGCTAAACTGCAGAGTAGAATTTTGCCAATTCGTCTCCAAATAAGGTCAATCTCAGTCAGACTGTGAGGGAAGCCTCTATAAAGAGCAATTTAAAACTATTACCACAAATTCTAGGGATTCTAAAACATGAACATGCTTTGATCTAAATCTCTGCTTTGTAGCTCTGGCTGTATGTTTAGGGTATTAGTCCTGCGGCAAGGTGAACCTGCGGCCCAGTCTTGAGTCTTTTGCAGCCTCTGACAGGTTCTCTTCCAGGGTTGCCCAGTACTTAGTTCCATTTGTCTTTTCATCAAGTTTGATCTCCACAGTATGAAGCTGCCCCCAACTTGTGTCACTTTGGGAATGGTGTATTCAGGGTGATGTGCAGCATAAGTTTTCTTTCATAGAGAATGCAAAATGTGGAAAATTTGGGAAATTTTAAGGGGTGAAATAATTTTGCAAGGGAGTGTATGTACAATACAGAGGGTGTACATTTGAGCATTTTCATGGTTGATAAAATTAACCCAGACTCTTGTAACCACTATCAAGAATAAAATCAAAAAGATTAAACATTACCCCCTAAACTTGCATGTCTGCTGTGGGGTGTTACTTTTTCCTATGGGCTATAATGCAGAGAGTAAATCACATGATTTGTAACTTCTTCCTGACAGGAGAAAATGAAAGTGTTACAACTGACCCATGCTATAACCATCCCCGGTCTCCTTATTAAACAACACAAATGAACACTGCAAATAACTGAAAGGTGTTTCCAGTATATTCCTGTAAATGTTTTTTTTTTCACTGAACTATGAACCATTTGGAGCATATCACTGGCAATTCGACTCTAAATGCTGACATATTACTCTCTATCTATTTGTACTAAAAATATAGTATCAGTTTTTTACTAAATTCATTAATGTTGAACGTATGAAAAGATAAGGTGTAGGGTAGAGACAAAGCTATAGACAAAATGGTATTTAAACAAACAGCCTGCTAGGTCTCAGTAGGGTCTCCAAACCTGAATGAAAGCACATGTGCTGCCTTGGCACCTACACATTATTAATATCTGTGTTGAATCTCAGCATTTTAATGAAAAAACTGCAATGATGTTTGTAAAGGTAGAAGTAGCCCTAGTATATGTATGTTTCAAAGCAAAGAAAACACAACATGCATGATCAGCTAAAACCCCAGTTTTAGCTTGTGATCTTAAAAAACCATCTTTAAATGTGGGGCCTTTTTTTTAGCAGTGGAACAAAAATAACCTCGAATTGAATCTGCTAATGCTGTCTGATCTCTCTAGAGACAGAAAGTCAAATTCCACCAAATGAAGACATTAATTTGATAAAAGATCTGTGCAAATTACACATTTTCAAGGGTGCTTTCAGAAGAGGTGGTCAGGTCATCATTACACCAGACTTCATGCTACTTAATGCTAGAAAGTGTTTCTTGCTGTCACACGATCAGGCCAAAGAGAAAAATGGACTGAAACATTGTGTGACCAAGTTTAATGAGGTTACACTACCACCTTGGCTTTAATGTTTATGTCACTCTGCATTTTATGGTGAGCCAGAGGCTTTTAATTGGCTGTGGTCGTCTTTCTCAGGGCCAACCGTCCTCTGTGTCTTGGTGACATTTGATCATGACTCACTGAGCAGCTAACTGCATGTCTGCAGGAAATGGGTAGGAGAGAAAACGTCTCCCTGTTGGAGGGGGACCATTAAAAAGGTATTTCTCAAGAATTATGGAGGCAGTTGTAAAAGGCTAAAAGGTGTGCTAATCACTAATGAAGGGTAGAAACAGACTTGGTGCCATTTCAGGCGAACAAGTAATGAATCTGAATAGGCCTCTTTGACCCTGCTGTACCCAATAGCCTTTTTTGTGGAGCAGAATTTGTCAGTTTAATATCATCTGTGTCATTATATGCATTGGTTGTAGCTGTTAGCTTCAGCTGGCATTTAAAGGAATTGTTAGGCACAGACACATGGTGTGTGAAAAGTACATTAATTAAACCAGAGTTGCAACATTTTGTCTATTAGTCAAAAAAAAATTGAAGGGATTTGTTGAAGGAGTTGATAAATGGTTAATGCTAAATCATTGAATATTGTAAACTACTGATAGTATTTAAACCTAATTTGCATCTATATGTTTATTTTTATCATTGAGATGATATTTATTCAAAGCTTTCTTGCTCGGTTTGAACTCTGCTTGTGTAAGTCACACTAGATGTTGCTTTTTTATAGCTCCCATAACAGATTTAAATGCGAAAAAAGGTGAAAAGAATCATAAATATTAGATGGTATCCATAATTACCCAGGCCCGATCCTAATTTGTGGCTCTGAATGCATAAATAGACCATTTAGCTAATTATGCCAGTAATAGACTTGTAATTATTATTATTAAATCTGAAATGATCTGTAAAAAATCATATAGCATTTAGAAAAATGCTAATTTCTATGTTTGCAATTAATCTGCTACTTTAACACTAGATGACAAATTATAGCTAGAAATACTGCCAATCATAAGTTAGCTTTTCTGTAGGTAAAATAAATACATTCCAGTATGACATTAACTATTTTGATTTGATCCAATAATGTGTAAAGCTAGTGACACACTACATAACCTTCAAACTCTTCACAGATTTTGAAAAGACACACCAGCAGACTAGTTTCAGCAGATTTTTATTTCACGACTGAAAAGAACTGAGGGTCCCACACGTAACAACTGGGCCTGTTGAGGGATCACAGTCTATAGGTTTCATCGCTCCAAATACAGCCTACTGAATCTATCAACTCCTGTGAGGACCACTTTTTAAACGGTGAACAAACATACTAGTAGGTGGTGGCAGTAGATGATATTTCAAAATTTCGACGGTTTTTGTTTTTTTCTCTCCCCCTAAAGTAAAAAAACAAACAAAATGTAATTCAAAATACTTCAATTTATCCCACAATTTGGTATATATATGTTTTAGATTGTTAGTGGGTTGCGGGATGACTTTCAATATTACCTTTACTCACAATAAATTATTATTTAAACTTGAAAGACAACGCTATCGTTTTTAGACTGCATCGTATAAACAATTCGAATTCATGGTAAACCACTTTCTTTTAATTAGAAAATGTCTTAATTATAAATGTTGATTCTTTAAACCCACACCACTGGCAAAATGACCTAATTTTACTTCATATACTGTTAAAACTTTAAAAGATTCAAGAGCATTTTTACTTTTATGTCTAAGATTTGGCAGCATCCATCCGTAGTTGGGTCAGTATTTAGTTCACAATACCAAATTATAAGCAGATTCAGCTGAAAAGATTCAAACACATTTGACTGACAGCAACAGAAGTCAAATCGGGTCTGCTGCTCTCAAACAGACTCCTGTCTTTACCCCCTCTCACACTAACAGATTTTTTGCCAACTCTCCCTCCCACCTGTCAACAACTAGTGCGGACTGATGAAGACCATTTCAAATTAGAAATCTCACAAAGAATGATGTAGTGTGTCACCAGCGTTAGTGCTTTTGTGATTTTCTTCAATAAGTTGAATCAAGTCTGATGGGAAACGGTTTTAGCTAATAAGAATGTTTTCAGAGCATCGAGAATGCTGCTTATATAACACGTCTAACTCTTTTTAATAATTTTTTTCTCTGTTGAATTTTTTTAGATGGGTTTTAGATTATTTGCCAAATTTGGTAGCTCTAATAATGTCATTTACATGGCAAAATGTGATTTGATCGGCTCTCGCCAGTGACTAGACTGGTGGAAAACTCAAAAACCTGATCTTTTTTATAATCAGCAAACACACAATGCCTAAAAACTACCAGATCATGGTAACAGCAAAACTCTTTGGTGTGGATGCTGTTACTGAGGGAAGAAGACTCAAAGTTAGCTTTACTCAGTATCAGTGTGATGTTTAAAATTAGGTCAAAGTACGTACAGATTTGCATGAAGCTAAGGAAATATGTTGAAATATATTAATAACGGGTACATGTACTTTTTAAGACATGTCAAGATATGTTTCTATTCCATTTGGACTGAGTGAGAGTGAACTTTTGAACAGATAACAGGAAGGCTGAAATTACTACAGCAAAGTTGTTCGCTTTTATTCAATTGTGTAACCTTAATATGAATGCTGGATATGGAAATGTTAGCAGTTTGTTGGAAACGCATAAAAATTGTTACATTTACACTTTGTCCCTTTCTAATTAAAGTTAAAGTAAATATAAAACACTAAAGACATTTTAAAGTCAAAACCCTGTTTTACAGGCGTGATATTATAGGCCCTAAAGAGAAACTGGAATTAGCTAAAATAGTATCTGCTGGTCAAAGCTTTACAAAAACCAGAGATCAGAAATTGGCAACACTTAACACAGAACATATTTTTTCTTGTTTAGTATTAAAAGAAGTCTGTTTTGAGATCTAGCAGATGTAACATACTTGAATGTACCAACATTCATGTAATCTGTTATTGATCTGCTTTAAGATACTTTCTTTTCTTTTTGTCAGTCCTTACAAGCTGTCTAACATCACCGAAGCTCAGTTGACACTGTTCTGCTTGTTCCCTTTTGTATTTTTTATTACTTAATACCAAGAGACAAATGGCAGAGCAGGAACGGAAGGGAGAAAGAACTATCTGTTTTCCCTGACAGTGAGTTGCTTTATCCTCCACCTCCTCTGGCGTTACTAGGAATTACTTATCATGATATTCTTGACAACGCAGCACTAAATTCTGCCTCCCTCACACATTTCCCTCTAGGTGTGTGTGCGTGGTTGTGCGTGTGTGTGTGTGACATTGTGTGGAGGATCTGGGACAAAAGTTTATTTAAGGAAAAGCACTGGTGGCGTTTGTGGAACCTGAGGCCCATATTTTCCTGGTGAAATATGGCACCCCTAATCACTTTTTTGTAGTTATGCAGTATGCAAACCAGGAAGTATATGAATCCTGTTTATGCAACCCTTTTTCTGCTATGTATGTGGAGTGTAGATTGAATTCAATAAGTCCTTTTGTATGTTGTTGCATATTTAACCTATTTCTTTTTTAAAACGGTTAAATAATTAGCTGATAAAGATAATTCTGTACCTTTATTTTGTATATCAGTATAGAACACAATAGAACACATAGAACACAATAACCCACACATCAACCTTTCCCTTGAACTCACCATACACGTAGAGTACATATTCAGTGCTGCTGGTCCCCAGGTGGTTGCTGGCTTCACAGCGGTAGGTGCCATTGTCTGTCTTGTTGAGTGAAGTAAAGGTGAGCTCCCTCCCCTCGACAATTATCCTGTCAAGGTCGGGAAGTTCACCCCCATCCTTCGTCCACATCACAGGATCTGGTCTGTTATTTAAGAATTTGTTTGAAAAAAGGTCAAACTCACAACAAGAATGCATGCAGAATACAATAAAACAGACTGAACTCAAACTATGGATAAAGAAAAAGACTTACGATGGGTTTCCTCTGGAGACACACTCCAGCTTTAGGTATTGGCCCTCCTGAGGGACTGCAAGAGACTTGATGATTTCCACACGGGGAGCATCTAGGATAGACAGGGAGAGTTTGAACAAATGGTAAATAGTAATGGAACACATTAATATTTGTTGAACCTTCCTTTCTCATAATTATCCTAAAAGTAACATAGGAATTACCAAAAAATGGATCATCCCATTAAAAAGAGTGTTGGAATGAAAACATGTTTAGATAGCACAAACAAACAGCACCTCAGATTCCAAATTTTCCAAACTGCCAGCTTAACATACATTAGTACAGTATTATAACAGAACTTTGACTTCTTCAGTTTGTTAACAAACAAACAAAAAATACTTTTATTCATTGGCTGCAAGTGTAAAGTTTATTTTCACTTTTGACAATTTGTGTCATCACATCTTTCACACCAACAGTAGCAAATCCTGGTTTCTGAACTTGGAGCAACATTGTTAAGTTGGTTTGATGTAAATGTCATATTCAAGTTTCACCCTCAGAGGTAAATGAAATATCTATTCATACGCATTTAACAAATTAATATCAACATTTCTCCTGCGTAACACTAAAGGCAGCCCAACTGCCACCAGTGGTACTTGGACCACAGATTGAGAGCTCTAGACATTTATATTGCACTGACTCCACTGTGCATTGCAAAAGCATCCACTTCCTTTGAACAACATTTTATTTAGGGGTATCAGAGTAAAAGGGGGCTCTACATATATATACATACATATATATATATGCACACCACACTTTTAAGCTTTTTGTTTTGTAACACAATTTGACAACCATGTTTATCATGTAATTAATGAATAAGATACGCTGAAGTTTTAATGCTGCAAACTGTGAAAGGTTTTAATGGGTATAGCTACTTTTGCAATGCACTGTACAGGTATACATACTGTAAAAATCGAACTGAAGACTGTTGAGGAAAATATTCAGCAGCTGACTTGTTGGACTGAACAACACTTAACCTTTTTCAGCCCTAAGAGGGAAATCTATGTGTTAGTGAAACTCTCTATTGCTGTTTTCATTTCCACTTATGTCCATATAAACCTGTTTTGTTTGTGTGTGACTGCATGTGTTTTGGACGTATACTCACAGTGGACTTCCAGTACTTCCGTGGCCTGCTGGGGTGCCTGTGCGAGTGCAACATGGTCCACTCTGCAGGTGTAGGCCACTCCATCATCATTTCTGTCGACCTGTAGCTGCAGAGAACTCTGAACTGTAAATGTCTTTCCTCTTGCATTCACCTCTTTGGCACCTTTGAAGAGAAGAGTATAGAAGAGAATGGTACACTGTCACAAGCGAAGTACACTGCACTCTTGCATAGCATCATTTAAATATATCAAAGTAAAGGCCATGTTTTATGTTAAAACCAACTTTACATCCATTTTGATCTATACTATCCATATAGCATACATATTTATTCTTGGACTGTGTCTTTCCAGCTGTTGTTGACAGTTATTTCTTTACTATGTCAGTAAACATCACTTTCTCCGGCTAATTATAGGTTGTCTTTTTTGCATCACATTCGGCACTTTCAGGACATCTAAACGTAACAGTGTTTTTATAAAAAAAAATTGTTGTGAAATAGATGTTACACAGAAGACAAAACAGCATGAAAGTCAAGCAGATGGGAAAAGAAAAACAGTTTTACTGGTCATTAGGTCATGTATCTGCATCGGCTTGGACACTTACTGCTGTGAGGCACTGACAATAAGGTCAACAGCAACCATTACATCAAGATATTCTTTGCAGACAGCCATTTTGAGCTCATGTCAGTTCAAATATCAATGTTATGTAGGGTCACTTTGTGGGATGTATACCCTTAAATAATAAAATCTCATGAAATCAATATGAACATTGGAGCTATAAAGTTTCACACCATGCTCTCTTATTTACCATCTCTGCATACCAAGGCATCACTCTCACATAAATCTCGGACGGTTTAATGAGCTTAATTTCTACTTCTTCCCCCAACCTCTGTACACAACAGCTATGTCAAGCCCAACTGGAACAAAAAATGCCTGTGCTAGTCAGATGTTTGCCTTGCAGCAAAAGCATCATTACACCTATTCATCTAATCAACTCGTTGTCAGAGCAATCCTCATAACACCTGCTTTTGATTCCATACCAAAACTGCTGATCCACATTCCTGTGTCCATTAGCACTGCAATCAACCAGCTTCCTCAAATGATCTGCATAATGTCCTCAAGTTTGGTTTGTTTGTCAAATAAATCTTCAGCTTTGTGCCCCATGTGCTTCCCTGATATAAAGAGAGATAGAATAACAGTTTTAGTCCAACAATAGCATTTCAGGGAGTTTTATGTTATTTGAGCGCCAGACCCACATATAAGACACAGATGTCCTCAATAACCTTGATGTACATAGCAACACATTATACATCCAATACATTATTAAATATTTGTCAGTTTGGAAAACTGTTGCTGAAGTTATTGTTACAGAATGAAATTACTAGGAAAAAACTGACTTATCCAAAAAAGAAATGGCAAATTATTTCCTCATGTTTTACCGAAATAGTTATATATGTCAAATTTGAGAACATTGTTGCTAATAAAATATGCAGATTATTTCTTTAGAGCAAACAAGTGTTTTAGCAACTTGGAAGATGAGTTAAATGTTGTCGTAAATTGTTTTTAAGATTTTGGGTGGCCAACAGAAAAAAAGAAACGCTGGCCGAGTAATCAACGAAATTCAAATTATTTGTAATTATTGTGAGAATACCACAACTAACTAATGATGCTAGTTTGCATCTGCTTCTAAAGAGCTATTTCACAGCTTTTCAAGGAATCTGGACTTTATTTAATCATCTCTAATTCAAAATCAAAAATATTTAGACCACTAGTGTTCAAACTGTTTACCACATGGGCTAAAATCACCAAGCTGAAAGTACTGGAGGATGAGAAATTTTGTTTAATTTATTTATTACGAAATTATCTAATTTTATTTAGCAGATTTCCCTAGGCAGAAATTATCTCCAATGCCAATCAATTAAACAAATACAAAGGTTAATAAATCAAGAAAATGTTTTATAATTTCACAGTGAACCCCCTTTGGGAGCACACAGTCACACCAAATCTATTAGTCATATTAAACAATAAAGCACAACCACGTTTGCTTTCCTTACTAGTCGTTTTACTGACTGGTAATAAACCAAACCCACTCTTAAGAAACCAATTAAATGCCTTTTTGCTATCAGAACTATCTGCCCTCTAAATAAGCCTGTTTGTTCTACTCAAGTTATGATTTTGTCTGGCATTTCAAATACCGAAAAGCCAGTCTATCCTTCTGACATTGATATAAAATGGCTTAATGTAGTTTTCAAAGGAACTCTCCTATAGGTACATTCAGTTTTTGTCCCTTGAAAAATATTTTTTTTACCAGTTTTGTAGACTGTATATATATATATATATGTAAAAAAATGAATAAAAGTAAAGAAAATAAGTATGTACTGTGCGTTTCTCATGAAAACCACTTGTTTGTGCCTCCTAAAGAGACCATTTATGCTCTGCATCCTTTCCCCCGCTCTGCTTAACTGCTCCACTTTCCCAGAATCCCTCCTTACTGTCTTTTCTACCTCTAAATTCTGCCAATCAACTATTCTGTTCAGCCACTTCCACCAACTAAGGCTACGAGAAAGGCTCCCCAAGAAATGAATGACTGACAGGTCTGCAGAGTTCGCAACATCCATCCAATCAACAACATGGAACGACTATGGATAGATTTCTTTATAAAGACCAAACTGCAGGAGATGTGGGAGACTGAAAAGCTGAAGAGGGGAAAGGAAGGGGAGAAACATATCATTTTTCTAACTCATTGAAGGTTTTGGAAGAGCAAACATTTTCCTTTCATTTTGATTAGTAATACTTGATCTTTAGAAACTGTTTCACAATGTATTTTCATCTTTTTACCAGATTGACTTGACTTTTTGTCTTTTTTTTCCCCACATTCATATACTGTTTAAACATCACCTTTAGCTGTTTTTGTCTTTGTGTTTTTGGCATTCTCTTTGTTCCTTCAAACCTGCATGTGATCTCTGATTTTTGTTTTAGGTACAATATTTAAAACTAACTAAAGTTTTCATCTAACCATAAGCGAGACAGTATTACACTGCAAATATGTGTGTAAACATAAGTATAGCTGCTGAGCAGTGCAGCTGACGCAGAGCTGCCATTAAGGTTCAGGTTTGTCAATCAAATATATATATATATATATATATATATATATATACATATGTGTGTGTCTATACAGTATATCTTGATGCTGTGAATGATGCTGTGAGTTACACACAATGTTTTTCTACCCAATCCAACCTCAACAAAAACCTCAACAAAGATGCTTTCATATTTAATAACACCCTTGTTTAGATTCAATATTAACATTGCATTCGATGTAACCCAATCACAAGTGTCAACACAGTCAGGATGAATTGAGGATTTCACAGTGATCTGACATTCTTTTACCCACATTCTAAAGCAGCCTGCAAGCTCCTTGTTTTTAGATATAAAAACGTATCCAGTGAAAAGCTGTGTCAAAATCAGATACAGTTGATGCATAATTTAAAATCTTAATATATTAAAGAAATTATTTTTGGTGGACCAAAAATTTTACTGAGCCAAATTTTTTTCGATACCCGTTAACAAAACAAAAAAATAGTAATCCGTTTACAGGGAAGCCTTGCCCGTGTTGTACTAGTTGTCTTTATTTACAGTTATCAGATAGAGAGGGAAAGGGAGGAAGGCATGCAACAAAGGTCCTGAGGTCAGCAGTTGATATCTGGATGGTTGCATCAACGATAAATTGCTTCTGTATATGGGACATCCGCACTACCACTTCACCATCCACCATCCCGACACCACCCTGTGATCACCTTATTGACATACACTTTAAATCAACGAAATTCTAACAACATTAACTTTCTAGTGGAATGTAGCATCTACATCTACTTTGCAAAGATGTGGACTGACAGGTTTTAAAGAAAACATTTTATACCCTGATTGTGAGATGTTGTAATTGGATAATTTAAATGTTTTCAGGTGCATTAATCAGAAATTATCTACTCACACTGAGATATGGTTATGGGAACAATTAGGTTTCTCTGACTGTCATAACAGTCATAGGTAAAATTAAGTATGCCATAGCTGGTTCCATAGGATTTAAGAGGGTATATAGCAGGTGAAGTTACCTCTATAAAAGCATGGGTTTTGGCAGTTTGTTTGCCTGGACAAAGAGACATGTGTTTAACACAATATCAAGGAGGAAACACAACATAAATGGCCTTAAAGACTCAAGTACAGCTCCCTTTAAATGTGGAAAATGTTATAAGGTTAATTCCAAACAATTTGAAGTCAATCATTCTATAGTGACAAAGATTGCTCCCAAGCTAAAACATAAAAAAAAAAAATTATGACAGTTGCATATCGTCCTTTGTTTGGCTATTGCTAACCATTTAATATAAAAAGAAATCGTACTCGTACTCATACTCCTACTCGTACTCGAACTCGAACTCGTACTCGTACTCGTACTCGTCGTCTTCCGCTTATCCGGAACCGGGTCGCGGGGGCAGCAGACTCAGCAGAGACACCCAGACGTCCCTCTCCCCAGACACCTCCTCCAGCTCCTCCGGGGGGAGCCCAAGGCGTTCCCAGGCCAGCCGAGAGACATAGTCCCTCCAGCGTATCCTGGGCTGTCCCCTGGGCCTCCTCCCGGTGGGACGTGCCTGGAACACCTCCCGAGGAAGGCGTCCAGGAGGCATCCGGTATAGATGCTCGAGCCACCTCAACTGGCTCCTCTTGATGTGGAGGAGCAGCGGCTCTACTCCGAGCCCCTCCTGAATGGCCGAGCTCCTCACCCTATCTCTAAGGGAGTGCCCGGCCACCCAACGGAGGAAGCTCATTTCAGCCGCCTGTATCCGGGATCTCGTTCTTTCGGTCATGACCCAAAGTTCATGGCCATAGGTGAGGGTAGGAACGTAGACCGACCGGTAAATCGAGAGCTTCGCTTTTCGGCTCAGCTCTCTCTTCACCACAACGGACCGGCAAAGCACCCCCATTACTGCGGCAGCCACACCGATCCGTCTGTCGATCTCCCGCTCCATTCTTCCCTCACTCGTGAACAAGACCCCGAGATACTTGAACTCCTTCACTTGAGGCAGGAACTCCCCTCCAACCTGAAGAGGACAAGCCACCCTTTTCCGGTTGAGTACCATGGCCTCTGACTTGGAGGAGCTGATCTTCATCCCAGCCGCTTCACACTCGGCTGCGAACCGCCCCAGCGCATGCTGTAGGTCTTGGCTAGAGGGGGCCAGCAGGACCAAGTCATCTGCAAAAAGAAGAGACGAAATCCACTGGTCCCCAACCAGACCCCTCCGGCCCTTGGCTGTGTCTAGAAATCCTGTCCATAAAAGTTATGACAAAGGGCAGCCCTGCCGGAGTCCAACATGCACCGGGAACAGGTCCGACTTAGTGCCGGCAATGCGGACCAAACTCCTGCTCCGCTCGTACAGGGACCGAATGGCCCCTAATAAGGGGCCCCCGATTCCATACTCCTGGAGCACCCCCCACAAGGCATCACGAGGGACACAGTCGAATGCCTTCTCCAGGTCCACAAAACACATGTGAACTGGTTGGGCAAACTCCCATGAGCCCTCGAGTACCCTGTAGAGGGTATAGAGCTGGTCCAGTGTTCCACGGCCGGGACGAAAACCACACTGCTCCTCCTGAAGCCGAGGTTCGACTATCGGCCGGACTCTCCTCTCCAATACCCTGGCGTAGGCCTTACCAGGGAGGCTGAGGAGTGTGATCCCCCTGTAGTTGGAACACACCCTCCGGTCACCCTTCTTAAAAGAAATAAAAAGAAATAAAAAACAAAAAATCAGCGGCTCCATGTCAGACTCAGAAAGCTCTCTGTTATTACCTTAAATGGTAAAGGTCACGACAGAACCAAAAAGACTGAATATGGATGGCTTAATTGGAAAGGTTTCTAGGAGAAAGCCTCTTCAGTAAGAAATGGGATTAAACTTTGCGAAGAAGTACCTGGCAAAACAATACACACATTTTAGAACAATGTCTTTAGGACAGGTGAGATCAAATAAGCTGAATACAGCAGCAAATCAACAACAAATCAGTTAAATTAATAACTTTTATTTTATTTATCATAATAACAGTGTAGTCCCCAAGTATGGACATACATACATTGCAAATTAGATAGGTTGGATTGGTATTTGCTGATGGTTTACCAAACAATTGTTCATACAAAAATAAAGTAATAAATAAAAAACAAATAAATTGCTTCTGGCTCATTGTAATTACTGTTTGCAAATAGGGGTTGTGTCTATTCTCTCGTCTTTGAGCATACATGGACAAGGTTTGATTTTTATCTTATAAGTGACTTTGTGATAAAGGCAACATGGTCATTTCATATAGACAGAATATTGCTGTTTTTCCCAAATATTGTATGTACAGGGACACTGACTGATTATGGGCTTATAATTTATGAGCAGCAGTAAAGACACTCGTGCATTCAATAACAGGTGTTTCATCTAAGGATGTTGTGGAAACTACATACCAGGATACAACCAACACTGTAAACAAAAGCTGGTAAGCATTTGGCTGAGAGGTGAAAGATAATCTAAAACAGAGAAACGTAACATACAGAGGAAGTCATGTTGCCATTTGGCTAGAACCAGGATGTCTGCAAATTTTCAGCAACATTGTTCAAAACAGAATTTTGCAGAAATATCTAATTTCCAGAGACAATATTTGTTTTAGCAAAAATGTTTAGTTTTTTTTCTTGTTTCACAAAACCATATAAATAATAATATAAATAATAACTATTGTAATAGTATTCTGTAATGGTGACGTTCATGCCTTTGGGCTTTAAAAACAGACACTTCTCTAGGCCCAGTAAAATTTTATATTTACTATGGTAAACCGTTCTGTGATCTACTGAATCAATTCAGAATAAACATTTTTAATGGGGGAGATCATGGACAGTTTGTGCATTGGGCTCAAAACACAGAGTACAGTTTAAAGGTAGACCTTGGGTAACTTGCATGCTGGAGAAGGCAGCAATAATTCAACCTTTGACAACTTTTCAATAACATGATGTTTTCTGTGTAATACAGTTTTATTGCTCATACACAGGCCAGATAGCTTTTCTCATATTTGTTTTAATTGTGATAATGTCAAAAATGGATATTCTGAAAGGGTACTCTGATTCTTAAATACATTTGAAAATCAAAGCCACCTTCAGCGCAAACACAATTTCTATGCAGAGAAAAGTACTGCACAACTGTCTGTTCTCAGTGCAGACTTGTGAACCTAAGACATTTGTCAACATAATTAACTTGTGAGACAGAAGGGAGACAGAAACTGCTAAATAGTTTAACCAAGAATCATTACAAAACACTTCTATACTAAATCCTAACCCTAACCCTAACCCTAAACTTAAGAGTATGCTACGAAACAGATATAGAAAACGCATAAAATCCTGCAATATTCAAATATGGTACTTCTATCTGATAAAAAAACTGGTAATAGTTGGCAGTGACTGCAGCATGCTGTTCAGTGGGTGGAAGCTCTGCACCACTGGTATAAACCAAGGCAAGCTTGGAGGATTAGAAATGGAAATGACAGGCGTAAAATGAGAGAAATTGACCCTTTTATTCCATTTCACAGGAGAGAAGGACAACCCAAGAATAAGAAATGGTGTGGAGGGGAGCAACAAAACAAGACCCCGGGAGACCATGGAGGTCTCCCGAGGTGAAGAAATCATTGACAACAAGCGACTCTGCTGACTAATCCTGGCAGCAGGGATCTGAAGGCTGACTCAACATACCCTAAACCGCCTCAAGTCTGAGACTGAAAATAATTAACTCAAGCAAAAGCAAAATAACACTCTATCTATCTATCTATCTATCTATCTATCTATCTATCTATCTATCTATCTATCTATCTATCTATCTATCTATCTATCTATCTATCTATCTATCTATCTATCTATCCATCCATCCATCCATCCATCCATCCATCCATCCATCCATCCATCCATCCATCCTCCCATCTATCTATCTATCACCGTCCGTCCGTCCACACAAATGTCACAAATTTTTCAGATCATCAGAAACTTTTGATATCAGACATAGATAACCTAAGTAAATTTAATAGGGGAAATGTAATTGCTCCCTAATTACTGGTTTTGGCACCACTGGGGGCAACAATTATCTTAAATAGGTATTTAACAGGAGAGAGATGTGAAAATGAGAAATGATAAGTGATATTAAAACCAAAATGGCTAAACCACTGAATTAAATCATTGCACTGATTATATTGCACCTACTTGCCAACTCAAGCATTAACACAGTGAGGTAACCGTAAACCCGCCATGACGCCTCGGCCCTTACACAAGTCACTTCAAGGCACCAAAAAGGCTTGTCTTTTAGGGAGCTTAAATAAGAAACGGACATCTAGCCAGTGAGAATCTGAATGTCCGTCCGTCCGTCCGTCCGTCCATCCATCCATCCATCGTCTTCCGCTTAAAGGGGTCGGGTCGCGGGAGCAGCAGCCTAAGCAGAGAGACCCAGACTTCCCTCTCCCCAGCCACTTGGGCCAGCTCATCCGGGGGAATACCAAGGTGTTCCCAGGCCAGCCGAGAAACAGAGTCCCTCCAGCATGTCCTGGGTCTTCCTCTCCTCACCAGGGAGGCATCAAGGAGGCATCCTAACCAGATGACCGAGCCACCTAAATTGGCTCCTCTCGACGCAGAGAACCAGCAGCTCTACTCTGAGTCCCTCCCGGATGACCGAGCTTCTCACCCTATCTCTAAGGGAGAGCCCAGACACCCTGCGGAGGAAACATGGAGGCACTGATTCTCATCCCAGCCACTTCACACTCGGCTGCAAACTGAGAGCTTTAGATCATGAGCTGATGAAGCCAATAGGACTACATCATCTGCAAAAAGCAGAGACGCAATCCTACGGCCACCAAAACGGATCACCTCAACACCTTGGCTGCACCTAGAAATTCTGTCAATAAAAGTTATGAACAGAATCGGTGACAAAGGGCAACCTTGGTGGAGTCCAACCCTCACGGGAAACGAGTCCAACTTGCTGCCGGCAATGCGGACCAAACTCTGACACTGGTCGTACAGGGACCTAACAGCCCGTATCAAAGTGCCTGGTACCCCATACTCCCGGAGTAACCCCCACAAGATTCCCCGAGGGACACGGTCGAATGCCTTCTCCAAGTCCACAAAGCACATGTAGACTGGTTGGGCAAACTCCCATGAACCCTCCAGGATCCTGCTGAGGGTGTAGAGCTGGTCCAGTGTTCCACGGCCAGGACGAAAACCACACTGCTCTTCCTGAACCTGAGGTTCGACTATCCGATGGACCCTCCTCTCCAGAACCCACGAATAGACCTTACCAGGGAGGCTTAAGAGTGTGACTCCCCTATAGTTGGAACACACTCTATGGTCCCCCTTTTTGAATAGGGGGACCACAGCCCCGGTCTGCCAATCCAGTGGAACTGCCCCCGATGTCCACTCGATGCTGCAGAGTCACGTTAACCAGCACAACCCTACAACATCCAGAACCTTAAGGTACTCTGGGCGAATCTCATCCATTCCCAGGGCCTTCCCACCGAGGACCTTTTTAATCACCTTGGTGACCTCAGCACCAGATATTGGAGAGCCCACCCCAAGGTCCCCAGGCTCCGCTTCCTCAGTGGAAGATGTGCTGGTGGGATTGAGGTCTTCAAAGTACTCTGCCCACTGACCCACAACGTCCCAAGTTGAGGTCAGCAGCACACCCTCCCCACTGTAAACAGTGTTGGTGGTGTACCTCCCACCCCCCTGAGACGCCGGATGGTGGACCAGAAACGCCTCGAAGCCGTACAGAAGTCATTTTCCATGTCCTCTCCGAACTCCTCCCACGCCCGAGTTTTTACCTCAGCAACCACGTGAGCTGCATGCCACTTGGAGTGCCGGTACCCATCAGCTGCTTCTGGAGTCCCACAGGCCAAAAAGCCCCGGTAGGACTCCTTCTTCAGCCTGACAGCATTCCTCACCGCTGGTATCCACCAACGGGTTTTGCTGATTACCGCCGTGACAGGCACCAACAACCTTGCGACCACAGCTCTGGTAAGCTGCCTCGGCAATGGAGGTGCGGAACATGGCCCACTCGGACTCAATGTCCCCCACCTCCCTGAAATGTGCTTGAAGCTCTCCTGGAAGTGGGAGTTGAAGCTTCGCCTCACAGGAGACTCCACCAGGCGCTCCCAGCAGAACCTCAAGGTTTGTTTGGGTCTGCCACCATCGGAGCCAGCTCACCACCAGGTAGTGGTCAGTGGAAAGCTCCGCTCCCCTCCTCACCTGAGTGTCCAAGACATGCGGCCGCAGATCAGATGACACGACAACAAAGTCGATCATCGAACTGCGGCCTAGGGTGTCCTGGTGCCAAGAGCACGTATGGACACCCTTATGCTTGAACATGGTGTTAGTTATGGACAATCCATGGTGAGCACAGAGGTCCAATAACAAAACACCACTTAGTTTCAGAACGGGAGGGCCATTCCTCCCAACCACAGCCCTCCAGGTCTTACTGTCATTGCCAATGTGAGCATTGAAGTCCCCAGCAGAACAAGGGAGTCCCCTGGAGGGGTGCTCTCCAACACCCCCTCCAAGGATTACAAAAAGGGTGGGTGGTCTGAACTGCCGTTTGGTGCATAAGCACAGACAACAGTCAGAATCCGTCCCCCCACCCAAGAGGGAGGCTGCCCTCTTGTTCACCGGGGTGAACCCCAACGTACAGGTGACAAGATGGTGGGCAACAAGAATACCCACCCCAGCTCGGCGTCTCTCACCAAGGGCAACTCCAGAGTGGAAGAGTGTCCAACCCCTCTCAAGGAGACTTGTTCCAGAGCCAGAGCCGTGCGTTGAGGTGAGCCCGACTATTTCTAGCCGGAACCTCTCTACTTTGCACACCAACTCAGGCTCCTTCCCCAACAGAGAGGAGACATTCCACACCCCAAGAGCCAGCTTCTGCAGCCGAGGAATCTGAATGTCTACATCTATTTATGCATGCAGAGCTTAAAGCTATGGTAATAATGCATAATTAATAAATATGTATTGCAGTCTTAACGGTTCTTGTTATTTTGATATTGCACTCAATTCAATTTAATTCAGTTCAATTCAGTTTTATTTACATTACAATTAATCCAAATCATTGAACAGTGCAGTCAGATTCAGTTATTTATTCAAATTGGATAAAAAGTTTTTCTGTCAAAGGAAAGGAAACCCAGCAGATTGGGACTCATTAATGTTGTGATGATAATAAATTCCGATATTCTGTGGATCATAATCTCTCATATGTCACGACTCATCTGGGGAAACGGAATAAAAGAATAATGGAAATAGGCTGTAAAATAAAGTTTTCCTGAGAATAAAATTTCAATAAATTTTGAATCAATTTTGAGGAGTTTAAATTTTTTTTTTATCTTTTTAACTAAATGATTAATGAAATAACTACTAAGAGAAATATGAAATAATAAGTACATGAGCTCAAAACCATGTGTGCATGGAGATCAAACGGAAAAAGGCTGGGACAGAATGCTGATAATGAAGGGCTTTGCTCTTAGTCTGTAAGGCCTTTCCAATCCATCCTTTTGTCGCCGGGGGGGGGTCAGGGTGGCGGGCTAGGGGGTGGCATGGGGGACTGCAGCATGTGGGGTGAGGGGGTTGTGTCCTCTTCTTGGATGTGAGGTCACCGTCATCTGGATCGGCTGAGCGCCGATGGTAGAGCTGAGCTGGATAATGCTTCTACCTGGGCTATCGTTTCAGTGGCAGTGATGTGTTGTGTCTGTGTGGTTGCGGGGGCGGGGTGGGGGACGCCGGCCTCGAGTGCTTGCTCCTGTCCGGTGACCTCTTGCCGGGTGAGTTTGTCCCGTCTTGGTGTGGGGTCGGGGCTCCGTTGCGAGCTCAGTGCTCGACAGTGTCTGCCCTGTTGTGCCTGTGGGCGGGGCTGGGATATCATTGCGCGGGGCCCTTGCCTTGCTGTCGCTGTGTGGGTGTTGCTTCGTTGGCCTTTTGGGGATGAAGCTCGTGCCCATGTGCTGTGTGTGTGTGTGTGTGTGTGGGGGGGTTGGGTGATTCATGAATTTTGGGCATGTGTATCTGTGATCTGTGTCCTGGTTGGCAGTGGCCCAGTGGGGAGATTCATGTCGGGTTCATTGGGGGTGGAGGGCTCATGGGGTTGAGGTCGGAACTCATTGGGGGCTGGGACAATTTTATTCAGTGGCGGCTCTGGTTGGCGGCTTGTTTGGACCATGTAGACCCCTCTTTTGAACATGGCCCCCTCCCTAGATGAGGATGGGGGTGGTTGGAGACAGGGGTCGCGATGGGGGTCGGGGTCTGGGGTAGCTCAGGCTCAGGCATGAGCCCAGGCTAGCCCAGACCCGGTTCAGGTGCTGGGGCGGTCTGGCTGTCTCGATCCACGGAGGGAAGGGGACCACCTCCTGGGTCCGGGGGCTGGTTGTCCCTATGGGGTATCGGCACCTGGACCTGGGAGTATAGAGTATGTATGGGGAGTGTGAGTGAGTGTACGACGTCCATTGTTGTTTGTCTTTACGTTTGGTGCATGGGTGTGAGTGTTTTTATGTGTACGAATGAGGCTGTGAATGTGTGATTTTGATTGTGTGTGCCTGTTTATTGTGTCAGGTTGGGTCTTGGGCTGCTCCCTCTCCTGGATCAGTTTAGGCCCCCATCGAATGTGGGGCCTATTCCCTCCCCGCCACACTACCTGCCGGTGGTTGGTATCTCTGCCCGTCAGTGTATTGGTGGTTCTCGGTATCCGGGGTTGGGTGCTTTGGTGTGTGCTGGCTCACTCCTGGTGGCCGCTTGCCGGGGCCTGGACTCCTGGGCTTGGTCTGGCCTCTGCTTGGGGAGTGATATGTCCCAGGGTCTCGGGTCTCTGGGTCCATGGCTGGATCTGCTCGGGCGTAGACGGCTGCCGGCAGGGCCTGTGGGCTCGTTGCTGCAGCTCCCTGGGGCTTCTGCACTGTGGCTGCTGGGTGGTTCCCCTGGGATTCTCCCCTGCTCTTCTCTGGGGGGGTTACGGTAGTCCCGGCAGTGGTTCTCCTGGGGTTTCTGTGCTCTGGGGGGCCTTTGGATGTCTGTGGCTCGGATCTCCTCCGTATTTGTCCCTGGTCCATGGGGGCGGGTCTGTGGCTCCTTACACTCACTATTGCATATTTTTATGGAAAACCTTTTATGCACATGCACGATCACACTCAGACCCACAGGTGTTTAGATTCAGGTGTTAACAGATACACAAATGTTCTATATTGAGCCGCATTTACCACTAAATACATCTTGCATTCATAAGTACCTTTCGGTAAAAAGGCTGGTAATATGAACATTTCTGCAGGTGTAGAAGCAAGCAGGGTGTTATCTTGTAGTCTCTTCATCCTTCTTTCCTCCATTCTATTCTTCTTCTCTCCCCTTATCCCTTTTGCCCCCCTTTCTCTCTTTCGTGCTTCTTTTTTTTCCTTTCCAATTATTCTTTTTATGAATGTCAGAGCTTTAAAGTGTTAGCTGTAATGCTCCACTTGTGAAAGTAAATCTGTTGGGCTTTTTCTTGGCACTCAGACAACAATTGTGCTTCTCTGCCGGACAGGACACGGTAAAAAGAAAAAACAGAACCATCTTCAGCATAAAGAAGAACAAGAATTACTGGACGTGAGCCCTGATCTCAACATCATCGAGTCTGTCTGGGATTACATGAAGAGACAGAAGGGTGTGAGAAAACCTGCCTGTTTTGGTCACTTTTGAATGTTGGTGGTGCTTTTACACTCGTGGTAGCATGAGACGGACTCTACAACCCAAACAGGTGGCTCAGGTAGTGCAGCTCATCCAGGATGGCACATCAATGCGAGCTGTGGCAAGAAAGTTTGCTGTGTCTGTCAGTGTAGTGTCCAGAGCCTTGAGGCGCTACCAGGAGACAGGCCAGAACACCAGGAGACGTGGAGGAGGCCATAGGAGGACAACAACCCAGCAGCAGGACCGCTACCTCTGCCTTTGTGCAAGGATGAACAGGAGGAGCACTGCCAGAACCCTGCAAAATGACCTCCAGCAGGCCACAAATGTGGATGTCTCTACACAAACGGTTAGAAACCGACTCCATGAGGATGGTATGAGGGCCCGACGTCCACAAATGGGGGTTGTGCTCACAGCCCAACACCATGCAGGACACTTGGCATTTGCCAGAGAACACCAGGATTGGCAAATTTGCTACTGGCGCCCTGTGCTCTTCACAGTGAAAAGCAGGTTCACACTGAGCACATGTGACAGACGTGACAGAGTCTGGAGACACCGTGGAGAGTGACCTGCTGTCTGCAACATCCTTCAACATGACCGGTTTGGCAGTGGGTCAGTAATGGTGTGGGGTGGCATTTCTTTGGAGGGCCGCATGGCCCTCCATGTGCTCGCCAGAGGTAGCCTGACTGCCATTAGGTACCGAGATGAGATCCTGAGACCTCTTGTGAGACCATATGCTGGTGTGGTTGGCCCTGGGTTCCTCCTAATCCAGGGCAATGCTAGACCTCATGTGGCTGGAGTGTGTCAGCAGTTCCTGCAAGATGAAGACAATTAAGCTATGAACTGGCCCGGCCGTTCTCCAGACCTGAATCCGATTGAGCACATCTGGGACATCATGTCTTGCTCCATCCACCTACGTCATGTTGCACCACAGACTGTCCAGGAGTTGGCGGATGCTTAAGTCCAGGTCTGGGAGGAGATCCTTCAGGAGACCATCCCTCGTCTCATCAGGAGCATGCCCTGGCGTTGTAGGGAGGTCATACAGGCACGTGGAGGCCACACACAATACTGAGCCTCATTGTGACTTGTTTTAAGGACATTACATCAAAGTTGGATCAGCCTGTAGTGTGTTTTTCCACTTTAATTTTGTGTGTGACTCCACATCCAGGCTTCCATTGGTTAATAAATTTGATTTCCATTGTTGATTTTTGTGTGATTTTGTTGTCAGTACATTCAACTTTGTACAGAACCAATTATTCAATGAGATTATTTCATATATATATATATATATATATATATATATATATATATATATATACTGCTCAAAGGTTTCAAATACACTTTTTCACTTAATGGATCTATTTATTTTCATGACTATTTGCATTGTAGATTCCCACCAAAGGTAACAAAACTATAAATGAACACAAATGGAATTATATAATAAACAAAAGGTGTGAAATAACTCTAAACATTTTTATATTTTAGATTCTTCAAAATAGCCACCCTTTACCTTGATTACTGCTTTGCTCTCTTGTCGTTCTCTCCATGAGCTTCATGAGGTGGTCACCTGAAATGATTTTCCAAAGAGTCTTGAAAGAACTTCCCAGAGGTTCATTGAGAGACGACCAGAGGTTAATATTTCAGTCATCACAGCAAAGGGTGGCTATTTTAAGGAATCTAAAATGCAAAACATATTTAAAGTTCTTTTACAATTTTTTTGTTTGCTACATAATTCCATATGTGTTCATTCATAGCTTGATGCCTTCAATGAGAATCTACGTACGATGCAAATAGTCATAAACAATAAGGAAAACCATTAAATGGGAAAGTGTGTCTAAACGTTTTGACTGGTAGTGTGTATGTATATATATATATATATCTATATATCTATATATATAGATATATAGATATATAGATATATATATCTATATATATATATAGATATATATATACTGTATATCTGTATGTGTGTGTATATTGAAATTCCTTCAGTTAAACGTATATAATAAGTTATTGTATGTATGTATGTAATAAACTGGCTTTAAAAGTTTTAGGAAATTCTGGACTGTAATGGACTGTCAGTCTGTTCAGACTGTTACCTTCCTCTCACCCAGAGACAGCTAGGATTGCACCTACATGGCAGTGAGTTGGAAAGAGAACTTAAATATTTTCAGATTATATAGAGTAGGCTTAAAAACTAGCAGTTTATTTTCTGCTAGTTTTAAACTGCCCTAACATGGATTTTGTTGTGATATTGCACTATTTAGCTAAACTGGAGTTTGTGAGAGATGCATGTTTAATTAGAGATTTCTCTGAGCCAAAGTAAATAAATACTGGTAAAAATCCACAGTCATTTCATAGCAGTTTAGTGTACACAGGGTGTGCTTTTCGAACAGACGGCTATGACCAGTGAGTGCTGCTGGATGTTGGGAGAGTCTTTATCAGTGCCTGGCAGCCCTGTGTCATAATGTCCTCGCTGACATGACACTCCCCGAGCTAAGATGTGTCGGCTGTGGATTCATGAGGATGGCTTTCCACTCCAAAAGGAGAGGGCTGGTCAGTTTTGGGGCCTTGGCATTTAAAATGGAGACAGGTGGCACACCTCCACAATGCTGCTCTTAATGTCCATAGACAGTGTGCTGTTGCAGTCCTACCCCATCTACTTCTGTGATCAAGGCTGTCTGTTAACACATTCTCACTTTTATGCTGACAGAAAAAGAGATGAATCAAAAATACTTGTAAGAGGGTCTATTTACTCAAAGCTACAAAAATCTGAAAGCAAAACTGAAAGAAAAAAATGTGAAGTGGAAGGAAAATGATACATGGTTTTAAGACTAAAAATACATGTTTTGTTTTTCAAATAAAAATCTAAAAGTTGTTTTGTGCATTTGTATTCTGCCCCATTTAGTCTAATACTCCTAAATAAAATAGTTTTTAGCCTCCTGCACCCTGAAACACAGTAATGACAGCATCATGCTATGAAGACTTTTCTTCAACAGGGACAGGGAAGAAGAGATAGAGAACCACCTTATTCTTTCCAAAATAGCTAAGGCTCATTCAGATTGAATAGAGAATGTCTGTGAATGTAAATTTTCAAGTTTTGCTACAGAGTCTGAATTAAATTTGGGTTATAACTTTGACTGGGTCTTTCTTATACATACATATGCTTTGATCTATACTTCCCATTGTAACACTAGCTGTATATTTGTGAGCGTTGTCCTGCTGGAGGGTGATCCTCTGTCCCAGTGTCCAGTCTTTTAAGGCTTTAACGGGTTTTCTTCCAGAAATGCCCTGTATTTAGCTTAATCCATCTTCAAGGTTCTCTGTCTCTGCTGAAGTAAAGCATCCCCACAGCATGTTTGAGGGTGATGTTCAGAGTTAATTTTCCATTACACATTTCAGGAATATGCCAAATAATTTAGCTTTGGTCTGAACTGCACAGAACCTCTTCAAACTGTTTATTGTGTCTTTTACATGGCTTAACTACAAATGAAATTTCTTATGGGACGTCTTAAGTTTTTGACTCAGGGAAGTGGCAAAGGCGTGCCAACCTACTTTGCTTTTGTCTATTACATAAAATCCCCAACAAAATACATTCAAGTTTGTAGTTGTAACATGCTGAATTTGAAAAAGTTCAGGTAGGATTACTTTTGCAAGCAGCTATATGCACTTGTATGCATCAAAATAGTCCAAACACATTTTACTAAGTCTCATACTGATCAGCTGTGCATGCTTTTCTGTGGTATACATGTAACAGGATAGAAAGGGTGAACATGTATTTTTGTGAGTGCATGTTTTATTCATGCCGCTGTGACTTGCAGGAGGCATCTTGAAATTACATCTTTAATGGTCATTGATCTGTTACAACCCGGGGAGCCAGGTAGTATAAATGTAATCCAAACGCAGACTTTTTTAAATAGTGTGCGAGCAAGGTTGTCAAATACTGCCACAGAGGCTATATTTTACTTTTAACTAGAAAACTTCTTTAAATTCCCAAACTCGATTCTTATTTTTAGTTTTGTCACCCATCTCATCAAGCATTTTTTTAAAGACACTCCAGGAGCTCTCTCCTCTTCACTTTTCTGAATAGCTTTTTGTAGGGTGAGTTTTAGAATAATGATGGCCTCCTTATTCTGCTCTTACCCACAACTGTCCAGGACAATTACCCATAAATGAAGAAGTACGCAGCACTATTTCAAAAGCTTGCTCAGTCACCGTGTGACTTCTTTAGGCAGACTTGAGTGATAGCAGATTAAAAAGCCAGCAGACAACGACCTAAAATAGAGCGAGTTATGTCGGCAGTAATAGTTGCCTGTCCTTGACTAAAAAGTTTGACTGTGGAAGGATGTGACTGCAAGTAAATTTGAATCTAACCCATGGTTTCCCCCCCCCGTAAATAGATTTACGGGGCGACATGATGAAGCAATAACCTCTGCAGTTTAGGTCAGAGAGTATGATAATACTCAGATAACTAAGATCCTCTCTCTTATTTGAAATAAATATTCATTTCATCTCTGTCTTTTTTGGTCTCCACGTAGCTCCCCCTGGTTCAGTGGTGTGTAAACAACTCCTACATGTGGTGATATTGGAGGAGGTCTCCCTGGGTTGTAGTGTGTAACTGAGATAGAAATATATCATTACTGGGTGGGGACTGAGGGGATCCAAGGGAGAAAGAGAATGAGAAATAGGAATATTGGATTCCGTTTCACACACATACACATACACATAAGCTTATGTCCTTACATGCAGGCTGTCTGCTCCATCTGTCTGTTTTGCTCGCACAGACACTGACAAAAACACACAAACACACACACACACTTAGCATAGGATGTCTGTTAACTGCATGCTGAATGGCTGATGGACTGCTCCAGTGGCTCTGCCGGTAATATAATCTTCCCCATTCCCCCAGATCCCACATCAATATGTCACAATTGTCATTTATTCCCGGCATGGTTGCCCCACAATCAGATGGGTGTTCACATTGTACACACGCTGATCCTGTCAGGATGATGAACACTTTAAGGGCATCCGATGTACTCCTACACATACATGCATACATACATTGCACAGCAACATGTGCAGAATTTCAGGTTTACTTGTTTTTCTTTTAGTCTTTTTTTGGGTATGTGGGGGGTAGGAGGTAAGGGGTGCCCAACAAGCAGACAATAATCCATACCTTCCTATTGCTATAGAAGGAGTAAGATAGTAACAGGAATGTAATTTTGCTTTGACAAAGATGAACATTAAGTGTAAATGTGTCTGTCAATCATAGTCCTGAGAAAATATATATTTTTTGTTTTGCTGAAGTAAACAGGTCCTGGATGTGTCTGATAAATGTATCACACATAGCAATGAGATGCTAATTTGAAACTTGTCTGGAAAGGCAAAGTATTATTCATGAGATCAATGCATCTTTCACCACTGAAATGAAAAGCCTTTTTTGTTTTGTGCACACTTTGCTTTTTGGGGTAAGCACACAGAGAACAGTGACAAGACTCAAACTCTGTTTTGAACCACTCTTGATTTCTTTCCACATTGCATCAAAGTGTTATTTAAAGTGAAATTGATTATTATTTTTTCAAGATTTTTGGACATCTTTGTGCTCTGACTGCTTTTTCATTTTTTTTAACCATCATGGTCAGTCCTGTGCCATTTTTAGAGGAATGGAAATCTGAACTGTAATCTATAGCAGGGATGAGCAAGTACTTTTCCCAAAAGCCCACATGAGTCAGCGTTGTTGTTGAAGGGCATATTATTGGCTAAAATTATTTATTCTAAAAATATATTAAATAATAAACTCTAAATATGACTTATCAGCTGCTGATAAGAGTAGTTTTTGCAACTGGACTATAAAATGTGATATTCCCTACAGCAACTGAAAATTGTTATTATTGTTACTTTCATCTGTCGATAAATAAAACAAGCGTTATCATATTTCTCTGTATATATTAAACATGTTGATCCCTCTGCACAGAATCCTGTTCTTCACAAGCAGAACCACTTTACGTTGGACTTTAATGAATAAATGCTTAAGAGTGGATCTGTGCGATATTAGGAAATTGCCCTGGGATATTATTGCTTCAAACACTTAGTGATCTACTATGGTCACTACCATCCATGCTGGATGTGGGCATTCAGTGTTGTGAGACTTCATCCTACAGGCTCAGTATCTTATTGGTATACAAAGTGTTTATTCATGACAGATAAAAATGAAAATGATCAGTTATAGCATTTCAAACCCTCTTTTGCAGTGTATCAATGCAGAAACTGATTTTGGAACAATATATTGTGTAGCCCCAAAAGAGAAATAACTTCAAGTTCACTAATCCCAAGGAGGAATTTGAACTCTACATTCTGAATCAGTCTCTTTTCAGCATGAACAAACACTGGTGAATGTGTTTCATTGTGGATTTTAAATGGGCCACCACGTATAACTCAGGCACATCTAAAGGGCCGGATGTGGCCCAGGGGCGTAAAATGCCCAGGTCTGTTCTACAAATAACAAAGATCCAATTTCAAATAGGCTCTTTAGTTACCTGAGCCTGCAAAAAGGACAAAATTTACTTCAATTTCTGAAGTTTAATTTATTGAAAAATACCAAAGATCACACAGTTTGAATCTAAAACAGACATGAGCTGAAAAACTAGCATACAGTGAATGACCACTTGGATTAACTTTTTTGTGTCCATGTGTCCATGGTCAGGTCTTTATTTTCCTATTTATTTTCCTATTCAAATTCTGCTTAGTATGCTGTCATGATCATCTACAAGGAGAAGACAAAAATCTGTGAAAAAGCAGTCAAAGTTTATATAAAAACTTCAAAACCTTCAGGAAGCCTGGAGGATTGCTGATGAAGACCCATAGTTAATAAAGAATGCAATGTACCTTTAACATGGATTTTAAAGAAAGTCTGCTTTGCTTAAAAATTTTGTATCTTACTTCATATGTTCAGAAATTTGGCTTGATTAGAGATGACATGTACTGGGGTTGGACAATGAGACTGAAACACCTGTCATTTTAGTGTGGGAGGTTTCATGGCTAAATTGGACCAGCGTGGTAGCCAGTCTTCATTGATTGCACATTGCACCAGTAAGAGCAGAGTGTGAAGGTTCAATTAGCAGGGTAAGAGCACAGTTTTGCTCAAAATATTGAAATGCACACAACATTATGGGTGACATACCAGAGTTCAAAATAGGACAAATTGTTGGTGCACGTCTTGCTGGCGCATCTGTGACCAAGACAGCAAGTCTTTGTGATGTATCAAGAGCCACGGTATCCAGGGTAATGTCAGCATACCACCAAGAAGGACGAACCACATCCAACAGGATTAACGTGGACGCAAGAGGAAAGCTGTCTGAAAGGGATGTTCGGGTGCTAACCCGGATTGTATCCAAAAAACATAAAACCATGGCTGCCCAAATCACGGCAGAATTAAACGTGCACCTCAACTCTCCGGTTTCCACCAGAACTATCCGTCGGGAGCTCCACAGGGTCAATATACACGGCCGGGCTGCTATAGCCAAACCTTTGGTCACTCATGCCAATGCCAAACGTCGGTTTCAGTGGTGCAAGGAGCGCAAATCTTGTGCTGTGGACAATGTGAAACATGTATTGTTCTCTGATGAGTCCACCTTTACTGTTTTCCCCACATCCGGGAGAGTTACGGTGTGGAGAAGCCCCAAAGAAGCGGACCACCCAGACTGTTGCATGCCCAGAGTGAAGCATGGGGTGGATCAGTGATGGTTTGGGCTGCCATATCATGGCATTCCCTTGCGCCAATACTTGTGCTAGATGGGCACTTCACTGCCAAGGACTACCGAACCATTCTGGAGGACCATGTGCATCCAGGGGGTTCAAACATTGTATCCTGAAGGCAGTGCCGTGTATCAGGATGACAATGCACCAATACACACAGCAAGACTGGTAAAAGATTGGTTTGATGAACATGAAAGTGAAGTTGAACATCTCCCATGGCCTGCACAGTCACCAGATGTAAATATTATTGAGCCACTTTGGGGGTGTTTTGGAGGGCGAGTCAGGAAACGTTTTCCTCCACCAGTATCATGTAGTGACCTGGCCACTATCCTGCAAGAAGAATGGCTTAAAATCCCTCTGACCACTGTGCAGGACTTGTATATGTCATTCCCAAGACGAATTGACGCTGTATTGGCCGCATAAGGAGGCCCTACACCATACTAATAAATTATTGTGGTCCAAAACCAGGTGTTTCAGTTTCATTGTCCAACCCCTGTATGTTGTTACAAATCAGAGTGAAAATCTGTCCACATCCAGCATGTTGGATTAACAAGTTTCTATTGTTGTTTTTTTTTTCCTTTTACAAAAACTTCTCACAACTCCGAATAACTCTGATAACAGATTCAATTATAATCTACCATGTAATTAAAATGAAAGATAAAGCTGATATCAATGTAAAACTGTGTGGAAGAGCAATATCGATTTCACCAAATCTCCTTCCTTATCTGGATCCTGGAAAAGCCTTAATGCCTGATACCAGATTGAGCCGCCTGGACTTAAACTAGAGTATAAAAGGTGTAATGGCAGCTACCGGCAGATGTCTTTTCAGTGAATTAATGAAGGGCCAAACACTGCCTGCAATGACTTCAAAAGCAGATCAAACAACTACCTGAAACAGGCATTTGTTTAAGATTAGATTTCAAATGATCAATATGGCACCACTTAGAGAAAACAGAAAACCAACAGCACAGTGTAGATGTTTGTATATATTTAAAATATTTTAAGTCTATATTTTCATGTTTGTTGCAATCTTTTAGTTTCCAAACTACATATTTTCTAATATCATTTTTTAACTCTACCAACTCACATGACTTGATCAGCTAAATTTGACTGTACAGTAATATTATTAGGACAGATTGTTACTTTAAGGAATTTGATTTGACTAAATGATTGCATTGTACTAGAATGAGCTGGACTGATTTGTATTTAATTTGGATCAAATTGGATTGCACTGTATTTAAATGTGGATATGAACTGAACCTGTTTGCTTTGTAAGTGCCTTGAGAGGACAGCTGATGTAAATGGGTGCTAAATAAATAGGATCATTTTCCTGAAATTAGTTTATTTACTTTAATGACAAGCAGAAAACTTAGAAAACTATTTCTAAAAAGAGATTTTTCAGGTTTTACAGTTTGCAAGAACTACTTGTAGCAGTATAAAAGTGGAACAAAAATAATAAGTTTTAAAAGTGTGTTATTGTTCAGCAGTGACACAACTAAAAATAAGAACCTAAATCATTTTGAAAAAAAATTATAAATGAACATAATGTAGAAATCTTGAAGCTACAAACCAGACTTTTCATGAAATCAATTACATTCACTTAAGATCTAGTTTGTGACCATGATCAGTCCAAATATTTCCTCTACCACTTTGTTTTTAATTGGTTTTTCAATAAAGACAAAATCTATCCTCCCAAAAACAAGTTTCCATGTACATGCCTCTGCACATGTTTTCATTAAAATTCCCCTTCCCATTTTCAGTGTTGCTGGAGCTAAACATTTGTCACATGTGAGAACTCTGCATAGACAATGAAAGTGGATTGTGAGATGAACCAAGACAGACTGAAATGACCAGATTTCATGATCAAAGATCATCTGTTATCGATTCTGCCAAGCAGACAGACTAAACTCTCCACCATAAATGCACCTGCAGTACAGCCAACAAACGTGATAAAATTATTGATGTTTAATCTGATTTTACATTTATCTTTGGAAATAAGTGATTTAATTAATTTTGTACACTGGCATCAATACAGTCAACAGACCAGAGAGAGAGACAGTATGATTTATACTAGTTAAAGTTCTGAAAACGATAATTTTCAGTGTCACCATTTGCTCCAGCATTGCCATCCACAGCATTATCCAGCATGGCTTTAGGGTTATTGGAGCCAAACTCTGGTTTAGATGCATAGACTTTCACAATGTTTACTAATGCCAGCTGATAAACATGATTCTTTTGCCTCTTGTAATTTCATCAAACCTAAGTACACAAAAAGCAGAATTACCCTTTTTTCTCAGGTTGCTTTTAAATGACTCTTTATTTTGGAAATGCTGCAGTGTGAAACCCACACTTCATTACCCAGCTGTGTTTCTGTCAGTATACATTTGTTGTGTAAAATTGTCACTGACAAGTATCTTTAAATGGTCCTCAGAATGTCCTAATGCACTGCATTTTGAAATGCAAACACATGGTTGCTTATTATGCATTTTACAGTATAGGTGTTAGAGGGAACACAACGCATTAAATAAATTTACACGTAGGATGTTGTCTTTTCTGATTTAAGGGAACACAGCTTTGCCACTGTGATTAACCTACTAACATAAACATGAACAACATTTCCGACTGAATAATCTGAGGAGTCTATAAAAGCAAATGCCCTAAAAGAAAATAGTACATCCTCTTGAGATCACCTTAACTACAAATATCCGGGACAAAACATAAACTTCTGGTGGTAAATTAAATTAAAAAAAATACATAAAGTCCCAACTAGCTTATATTTTTACTGTACTGGGAGCTCATTTCTCAGAAGTGGCCCACTGGGAGAAGCAATATTCATCCACTGAGGCTAAATAAGCCTGTTATGAAAAATAGTCACGCTGCTAATTAGTGTAATTTGTATTGTTTGTATATGCTTGTTCCTCAGAAGAGAAATACAAGAAATAACAAAGTGGGACAGTGAACTCTTGTAATATGTTGCAAAAATATAGTAATTAGTTAAACTTAAAAAGTCAAGTATTTTTAATTAGGTGATAGACTGTTGTATTTGTTTTAATTAACTGGAATATCTAATGGCATTGTTGATGAGTGCAGAGAATAAGGAGAATTCTAGGCATTAGTTATTCCATTTTCAGTTAGGAGGTAATATAATGTATCAAAGTCATGCAAATAGGAGGAAGATCTAGAAAATAATATCAAAGCAAAATAAACTTAGAGGGAAAATTCTGTGTCAGATGTAAGAGTTATTGCTGTCTATGAAAGCAGAAAAATATAAATATGCTAATGAAAATAAAAATCATGTACGTTTTGGGAAAAACAAAATGTTTTGTCTAGTTCAATAATCCCTTGCATGAAGAAAGTAAAAATAAACCACATATCTGTGAAGCGTTTGTGTTCTGCATCTTAAATCCTTCTTATAACAGTTAACTGAGATTTAGGCTGTGCAACACCTGGCTGCTTGTTGTTCTCATTACTGAGTGGCAATGATCTGGTGGGTTATGCAAAGATTTTGACAGCACTTTTTTCCATGAAAATCAAGAAAAGTTTTAAGGGTTTTTTTTATTTTAAATTTCTAAAATTTGTAGAGTTTCCCCCGGAAAAAAGGAGTTGATTTACTTTTAAAATTTATTATCTTTAAACCCCTTCCTGGTTAAAAAAAAACCCTTTTTTTGGGTTTTTTCGGGAAAACTTTGCTGTTTGTTTCCTTGGACTGTCTTCCATCGGCAATTTGGGGGTTTTTGATTAAAGGGGGCGCTTGTTTTCCTTTTTCCTTAAAAAAGCCTAAATCATCATTGCATGCCTCAGTCTTCAGAATATATCACAGACCTCTTTCTGGTGCATTGTAAAGCTAATGGTTGATTATGTTAAAGGGTACACCCCCTGTTAAATTTTAAAGGGGGCCTTAGGTTTAAAAATTTTCCCTTTTTTTGATAAAAGTTTATAGTTGGGAGGGGGCCTAAAGTTATCAGAGCAAATCTTTTTTAAATTTTTAGCCCCCGTTTTTCTTTCCCCTTTTTTGGATGGTTTAAAGGGGGGGAAGTCAGGTTTAGCCCTAAACCGGGTCCCCCCCCACTTTAAAAGGGTTTGGGAGGTGCAAAAAAAAACCCCCCAAATTTTTTGCTTCCTGAAATGACCCCCTCTCTTTTAAATGGTTATGGTCAATCGGACAGAAAAGGGTTATCCCAAAAATCGTTGGGGTTTTTAGTAAACAAGGGGAAAATAAAGGGGCTCTAGATGGAAAAAAAACTGTCTACTTTTAAGGCTAGGAAAAACAACTTTCTTTTTGAAAAGTTTAAATAGTTAGGAAGGGGGCTTGGGTTTTCCTGGGGCTAATCTGTAGTTAGTTTAAGGGCTTTGGGCCCTCCCTGGAGGACAAAAATTTTGAAAAATTTTCCCCCCTTTCCCCTTTACTTTCTAACCTACTTTAAATTTTTTGTATTATTTGCTGTTATTTTAACCCTTTTAACTTGTTCACCTCTCTTTTTTTTCTTCCTAAAAGGGTTACACCGGGGGGCCCGGGAAACTATTGGTCCCAACCTGGACACCTTTCGGGAGGGGGGAAAATCCCCCAAAAGTTTCCCTGTCCCCAAAAAACTTAAGGTCCCCCTTTCTTACCGATGATCCACAGGCCCTTTGTTTTTTCCGGGTTTTTTTAACCCCTTTCTCTCCCCTAAAACATAGCTAGGACTGAGCTTCTATGTGAAAAAACTCTCTGTGCTCTTTCAAAACTCAAAAATTTTGAAAACGGGGCTCAGAGTTTATCGGTTCCCTTCTTTCTAGGTGAAAGGGACCAAAAGGACCCTACATCCTTTAACTTTTTTAATTTTTCCTTTTCCCATAGAAAGTCCCCCTTGTTCAGTCCTTTTTTGGTCTCTTTTTTGGTCTTGCTCGTTCTCTTAACCCCCAGTGGGTTTGGGGGGAGGGCCCCTCCCTCCCCGCTCACACTGAGCCTGGTTTTGCTGGGGTTTTTTCCCTTTTTTAAAAAGGGATTTTTAATTTTTTCCCTCCCCTGTCGCTACATGCATGCTTCAGTATTGAGGGATTGTTGAAAAGTCACGCCGGGTTTTTTGTCCACTGCCCTCTACATGTTCACCGGGAGTGGGGAATGCTGCAAGTCACGGGACGGATCCCAATCTGTTGGGTTTTCCTTTTCCTTGGATAGAAAAAACTTTTTTCCAATTTAAATAAAAAAACGGAATCTGGTTTGCATGTTCAATGTTTAAAGGGTTTAAATGGAAGTAGGAACCTACTTTTGTGAATTTGGCCTTTGGGGACGACATGTTTTGTGAATTGGCGCATATAAAAAAAAACTAAATTTGAAATAAATTTTAAAATTTTAAATTTACATGGTATTTTTGTCATGAAACAATTTACCCCTTTTTCAGGTGTGTTTAGGAAAATTTTAGCCACAGAAAAAAACCCATAATACAAAATAAAATTTTTTTCCCTTTCAAAACCCCCAAAAAACCCCCCTATGAAACAACACGGGAAATCAGATTAAGGGAAACAAAGTAGAAAATAACAGAAAAATTTCTCCAGATAAAAATGTGATTTTTTAAAGGTTTTATGAAAAAAAAAAGAAGCTATGAGAAAATATTCTCTGAGAGCAGTTACTTGGAGACCTAACAAACCAGGACCATCCAAAGTATTTAACAAAAGCTATGTGCCTAGTCCCGTCTGCCCATGATTTTCCACAGTGGGGAATTATTACTACTAATTATTACTTAAGTTTTACAACAGGGATAACAGGGAAATTATTTTTACGGCCTGTGCGGTGGGGTTTTTTAATAATAAAAAAGGAAAAGTGAATGAAAGCGTTTTTGGAAAGGGCCCCACTTTACATGTAAAACAGGGATGTTTTTAAATTCCCTTTTGGTTTTTAACCCGCCCAAAAAGTGGAAAGTAGCTGCAAAATGGGCCCATGATGTCTGTAAGGGCTGTCTGCGGGTTTTCTCCCCCAAAAAGTGTTGTTTGGCCCTAAAAAGTCACTTTGGTTTGAAAAAATTTCCCATTAGGAAAAAAACAAATTTTTTTTTTTTCTACAACCCAAAAAAAGACTCATGTTGTTTTCCCCTCCTTGATGATTCCCCAAACCCCATAAATTATAGGTTTAATTTTTTTTATTAAGGAGGGGATGGCTTTTTGGGGTCAGAAAAGCGTGTTTTAAAATTACTTATCTTTCATGAAAAACAATGAAAAAGGTAGATTGTGATTTATTAAAAAAGTAATAAATTAAAAAGAAAAAGTGGTTTTCTTAAACCATTAAAAAACATGCTGGTATTGATCATTAAATTTAAAAGGGGAGCCCGGGGGGGGAAAAAAGGGAAGGGAGTCTGCTATGTAAAATTTTAGGACCCCCCTTTGTGACACCCCAAAAGGGGGAAAAACCAAATGCAGTGCTCTCAGGCCAGACGGCAAATGCTGAATCCCCTCATGAATAAACAACTAATCTAGAAAGAAACAAAGCTAGGAATTCTGCTGCAGCAGTTACATAATGGCAGCATTCAAAAAAAATGTAAAGTTTAAATTGACACGTGGCTGCACCGTTTATTTATCAAAAAGCATGTTGTTGAATGGATCACGTATTGTACTTGCCACTGGTCAATAGACTCATAGAGCTGGTTTCTACTTTTTCAGGGACGGGGTGGGCCTACAAACCCGGGGGTTTAATTTACAAAAGCTTTTGGGGCCCCAAACCCATTTCCAAGTTTTTGCGCAGGTTTGTGGCCACGAAAAATATATAGAAAAAGTTGCTGTTTTGTTTTCCAGTTACAGAATTTGGGTGTAGGATGTAACTGTCAACCTGTCAGATGAAAGTTCTGTAACTTTTCATGGAAGAGGCCAAGGACAAAAAAAAAGATGAACAGCATCTAAGAGGGGAGATTTTTATAATATTGGCAAAGTTTGGAGAGTTTAGGCTTATTCAGGAGCTGCCCTGATAGGATTGCTCTCATGTCCACTTCGGACTGAGTAAGAAGCAAACTGATGTCTTGCTTGAGTGTTAGCGAGTCACACCAAAACTCATAAAAAGAAGGGTCAACTTCATACCGAAGAATAGAACTTGGAGTGCACCTACAGTCCAAGTCCATAAAATGGTTGCATGTGACTGAATCCTTCGACCCGGGTGCACCAAGGAAACATCAAAGGTTTTTCCCCCAAAAAACAGGTTTTAAAAGTTTAAATTTTAATTCCTCCAAAATTGGGACAGGGGTGGGAAATTTCCGTCAGCTTTTGGGCAGAGCGGACCGGGTCCTCCTATCGAAACAGCCACAAAAAAGAAATTAATAAAAATTTTTCCAAACACCCAAACAGATTTCCCTTTGGGGGAGGGGGGCTCCAGTTTTCTTTGCAGGATACCCTGAATTTTTAGGAAGGGGGAAAAAAGGGATAACACTACTGCCCGAAATTATTCCCTTTGTCAGTGCAATTTAATGTAATATTTGGTTTTAAGGGTCGGGGATATATTTTTTTTTATTTAGGATTTTTATTCTCTTTGTTCATTTTTCTGATTAAAAGATTGCCACCCTGAAATCCCACTCAGTTTTCATTGGGAGAAGTACTGCTAAGGGGGGGCCCTTTTTAAAAATACTAGTAAAGGGTTTTTATTTTTGAACCGCAAGAAAGGCTTTTAAAAGTTTTTCTAAGGGATAAAATAAACCTTTTTGATACTTTGTTTTTACACATGTCCATGACTTAAATTTAACTGCTTTTTAGCTTAGTTTGCTTTTTTGAATAAGCAGCATTCTGAAATACATGTTGCTACAAAATCTATAGCAAAAATACAAAATACAAAAAATTATTTCCTGTGAAGCTGTATGAACATATAGACACATCTCAGTAAATTAGAATATAATGAAAAGTAATTTTTTTAATTAGCTCAACTGAAATAGTAAAATATAAAATTGTAATTTTGTATGAGACAAAAAAAGTTGATGAGTGGTTCAGTAGACAAAAGACACACAAGGAAAATAAGCTATAATATGTCTTTGCTGTAGAGGCTGGTGACTGAGAGTTCTAAATCCATGCATGTTGGAAAATTGAGTGGAAGGAAAGACTGTTGTAGAAAAAGCTGCACAAGCAACTGGGATAGTGGCAGTCTTTAGAGAACTGTGAAACATAGCCTATTGAAGAGTATGTTGGGAGCATTATTAAGATCAACAACACAGAGACATACATACATTTTAATAGGCCAACATTTATGTAGTAAATTCCTTTTTTATGTATGATGTTTTAACTTTTGGATAAACTGATTTTTGGTTTTCATTAGCCGTAAGCTATAGCCAAAATTAAGAGAAGTAATTGCTTGAAATATGTCATTCTGTGTATTAATAATTCATAGAAAATATGAGTTTCACTTTGAGTAAAATTACTGAAATAAGTGAACTTTTCAATTATATTTCAATTTATCGAGGGGTAAGAGTTTAGGAAAGTAATTGATATTCTTGTTGTACTGTTATCATTCAGCATCTGTGTAGCAGTATGTGTGAGCCGTTTAAATACAAATGGCAGACATCACTTACCTTTTACTTCCTTCTCGTTCCTGAACCAGCGGAGGTCGGCGGCGGGCTTGCTGCCCTGAGTGATGCAGGTCAGAGTGATGTGGTCCCCCTCCATGGCTGGCTTTGTCAGGCCGTTGATCTCCGGCTTTTCTGGCACACCTGGATGATGGAATGGAAACCATAGCGATAGAAATAGTTCAGACACCACAGTATGTCATTATGCAGCAATAATTCTAGTATGGTTGCTTAGGCTTTTCTTCTCTAACTTACCCACGTGCAGAGAGATTAAGGAGCACACTCCAGAGCTTCAATAACAGTTCCAGCACACATCAGGTTTTTATTGGCATGCAGCTAAGCACTTTCACTTATTTTTTGTTTACAAAAAAATTACTGATACCTATCCATGTAGTTTAATATTTATTTATTATCTTGATGCTTTGTATGACCGTGTTTTATCTTAATGGGCCTAGGAAAGGTATACAGACCTCTTTTGTACAGTCAAATTTGCACATAATTGTGCAGTGGAAGGCAGATTGTACATGGTTTTCATTTTTTATTTCACAAAACAAAACATTCAAAAACCAGCAACAAGTCTTTTGGGGTATGTGTCTAGGAGCTTTGCATATCCAGAGACTAAGGTTTTTGCCCGTTCTTTGCAAAATAGCTCAATCTCAGTCAGTTTGAACGGCGAGCATCTTTGAACAGCAATGTTGTAGTCTTGCTACAGATTACCAGTTGGATTGAAGTGTGGAGTTTGCCTGGGTCATTTGAACACATCAGCACATATGATTACTGTTGCAGCTCTTGCTATAGGTTTCGGTGATCCAATCGCAATCCTATCCAGTCACAAATGTTTTGCAGCCTCTGACAGGTTTTCTTCCAGGTTTGCACCATCCATCTTCACACCCCTCTAGCAGCTGCTTGTCCCGCTGAAATAACATCCGACAGCAGATCCTCCCACCCCCATTTTAAGGTTTTGGATGATCGCTGCAAAATTTCTGCCACACTTAGGATTATGAATGCAGGACAAAAAGCTGTTTTTGTTATGTTGACCATAGCAACTTCTTCCACATGGTTGCCATCACCTATATCTGTTGTAGAAGACATAAACTGGAATTATTCAGTAATGGCTTTCCTGATGACTATTTCGAAAAGGCAAGATTTGTGGAGTCCACAACTAATAGTTGTCTTAGACATTATTCTTTGAGCTGGGATCCTGCAGACCCTCCATTTACCAGGGGTCCTTGGCTGTTTTCCGAAGTTATCCTTGTGACAGGTCATTGGGGGGAAGGAAAATCTTGCATTACACAGCTTGGTACCAAACCAACCCTTTTTTTTAAAATTTTCTCCAAAAAATTTATCCCTGACCACCGGTCCCTTGGAGGGTTTTTTGTCCAAAAGGGGGTCTTTAAGAACAGCTGTAGATCGAAAAAGAAAACATATTAAAAAATTAAGGCTTTGCAAGCAATTGGGTGTTGTGGGATTCAAAAAACTGGGATTTATTTTGGGATAATGCCTCATTACTCCAAAATAAAGTAATGTGGAATGAAAATAAATGCCTGGCAATTTTTTTAGACTTTAATTTGTTAACAACATTTAACACAGAGTATAATTTTCCTATTACTTCACAATTTGTATGAATACTTAAACAAAACACTGTAACTCTAAAGGAGTTCACTGGCGTTTTGTCTCCTAATAATTAAAAGAAATAATCAGTGTTTTGAAAACATTTACATGGTTACCCTCCACAGACTGTAGCAAAAAAACTTTTCACTTGACATGCAATTACCATGGCAACAGTCAGTGCCCTAAAGGCATCAATGAAGGTGCAAAGGTTAAGTTGAAAAACCTGTTTTAGTTTGGATGTGTGTACATGTGGGTGAACAAAGGCTCGTGATCAGGTAATAGGCCACAGGCTCGTACAGAAAATGTTAATTACTGGACTTTCCTGTAATGAGTGTTTTAAGTGACTTGCATCTGCCCTTCTGTTGTCAATGAGAGATAGGTTTGCCTCGGGCTGAGTGACTGAAAGGTCTGTCAGTCAATGCCATTGACTGACGCCTTGTTTGTCTTACCACCTCCTGAAAGATTTATGTTGTTAATACCACAATTAAATGGACCTCCTGTTTGATGTTTACTGTTTGTGTGGGGGTGAAAGCTGCATACATAATCCCAACAAGATCTATTCTTACTCATTTAATGAGGTATTGGGATCACATTTTTAATGGCAATGCAAAGTTTTTTAGTATGAAAAACATTGTTACTCATGTGTTAGTTTTTGGATAAATAGTAAGGCTTGACTAAAAAAGTAAGTTTTTTTTTCTTTACACGAAAAAGGGGGCAGATTAAGGGAAAGTATTAAATTTTGGTTGTCAATTTGTTTTGGGGGGGGCCAGAGGGCCCGCAAAGCTTTTAAGCCCTTACCCTGTCAATCTGTGAGTGTGTGTGTGAATACATGTATGGTGTTCTTTGATCATTTATGAATCATGTTCTAGCCTCACTTTTGCTTGGGTTTGACTGTTATCGTTTGACCAAAAACCTTTGAAAGATAGAAAAACCCCCGAGCTTTGATTTCTCATAAAATTAAAGGGAAAATTTTGGGTTTCCCCACCGAATGGCATTATGTGTACCCATAAAATTGTGCTGTAAAAAAAGGGATTCCCGACCCTTTCAAAATTTGTCACATTTTACCCAAACCCAAAAAATTTCCAAAAGGTAATTTTTTGGGATTTAATGTGTTAGATCAACACAAACTGCTAAAAAAAAAAAAGGGTTTTAAAATAAAACAAAAAATAATACATACTTTTTAAAAAAAAATATATAAAAGATGCCACAAAAGTTTAAAATGTAAAAAGGTAAATTTTTTTAAATTTCCCCGGGCCCCAATTTTGGGTTTTCTTTTTGCTGGGCATCAAAAAAATCCCCATTGAACTGCCCTTAGAAAATTTTTGGTTTTTAATGGGAAAAAAGATATAAAAGAGTACAAAGTGCATGAATACCTTTCCAAGGCACTGTTGTTTTTAAATAATTAGTTTTTAATTAATTCAACATAAATATGAAATTTTATTAATCAAATTTAATGTGAATGTCTGAAATTAACTGTTGTTTTGTGGATCAGGAGTAAGTCATGCATTTTTAACCAGTGTTCATTTTTGTCATTTGTCTCGAAGGAACCCAGACTAATGTGTAATATTGTAAACTGGTCTTGATCAATAGTTCTTAAGGCTTTCTGAAGGTCTTTTCTATTCATTTTCTACCCAGTAATTACCTGGGTAGAAAACCTTGTACCTTATTCTTTAAGGGTAATTTTTTTTTTTTTTTTTTTTTTTTTGTTAAGCCATGGTATTCTGACCCATGAATCATTTAAACATAAAAATAGACGAACCAGAGTTGCTCCTATGGTAGCAGTGAATCTAGCAAAAGAGCAATTCTCACTATGATCTAATTACGGGTCAATTAGGACATAATGGGTTTCCGTGCACATATTCAAATTACTTGATAAACTATTACAAAATCATGTTTGTGATTTTCAGTGAAATGTCTTGACACCGATGTGATAAATTGGAAAGAAATTCATTACATTTATTTTCAGAGATTGATTATTCCTTTGCTTTGGGGTTATTACAAAAATTATTGTTTCCTTCTTTAAACAGAAAATCTGGGCCCAAAAAGTTCGAGTAGTTTGGGTATCTTCTTTAAATCTTGTGTTCATTCCCAGCACTCAGTGTCTTGATGTAGCTGCTGATAAAACCAGGCCATTCCCAGATCATTTTGTATAATTATTAAATCGCTGTCTTTGTTTCCTGCCGCGCTACATTAAGTATTGTTCAGCAATGCAAAATAATTTCCTCCACATCCTTATTGAGTGGTCGCCTTTTATGTCTCTAATTTTGAGAATGCTTGTTAACACAGAGAGCTAGCTAATGGTCCTGGAGTGCATGAGCACATCTATTAACATTAGCAAAAGAACTAATTGGAAAGATAATAAGCCCAGAGGCAGGAAATGAGGCAATGTTTGTGTAAAGTGATGATCACAACACAAACATGTCTAAAAGGGAGGGGTAGTACTAACAGTCTGTTTTTTTTGTTTGTGTCCAGCTGCAGGCAAAAGCAACGTGCATATTTAACCATATTAAATCCAAACAAAGGCATTAGTTGATTTTTTTTCCACAAAAAATGACATAAACAGACATCATGCAGCAATATGGATACCATTTTCTTACCCAAGACAGTGAGGTAAGCTTTTGCTGTTCTGACCGGCATGGTGAAGAGAGAGCAGGTGTACAGGCCTTCATCAGACAGTAAGACATCGCTAATGCTGATGGTCAACTCTGATGATGTGGCGCGCACAAGCTCAATCCGGTTGTCCCTTAAAGCTGCATATGGAGACAGAGGGAGAAAATATTATAAGCTGCATGAAAATGTACTTGTGGAGAAAGACATACAATGCTCCTGTGTGAAAGAACTGGGTGGAGGTTTTAGTGTATTAATAATATTTGATGAAGTGCAAGCCTTGTTAATGTGGTATGTAATGTAATTTATACAGCAACTTTGTCAATCTAACAACACAATTACTCATTTGCACAAGAAAAAATCTTTGCATAGGAAAACTGCATGGTGCAGTTTTTCTTGCAACCAAATGTACCTCTGTTGATTGTATCCTTACTTGGATAAGGCTTAAACTAGAGATGCACCTTTCGATCAAGAGAACTGGATGAGTTTGCTCTGACTGGGTCTAAACAATGATCAGCAGGTCAGCCAAAGAAAACCTGTCACTTGTTTTACTCCAATCAATAAATGCATCAAAACTAGCAACACCCACCAATCTATAAAATTGCTAAACAAAAGCATGTAATTTAATGCACTAAAACCTAAGAAAGGTTAGATAAGGGTTAAAGACATATGCTTTGATGCATAAAAGGGAAAAATCTTGTAATTTCTTCGTTCACTGTTGAATTAATAAATCTCAAGAAAGAAAATCCAAGACGACATCGGCTCTCAGCCAATAGATCACGAAAGGACCAAGTACCGTAAAACTGACACAGCATTTTAGTAAAAGAATATCATACCAACAATCAAACTTGGGGGATAGTGAGGCGTCGCTTTGCTGCATCAGGAACTGAAGGACTAAAAAAAAGGCCTTGTCAAAGTCTATATTTAAATCTCATTGAGATTCTGTGGCATGATCTTAAACAGGTTGTTCATTCTATTTTCTAACTGTCAATGTGGGAGAATTGAAACAATTATGCAAAGAAGGGTTGACCAAAATTCCTCCACAGCGATGTAAAAGATTCATTGCCAGATATTCTTAAGCTAATGCTAGTTGTTGTGGTGCAACCACTTATTAGGTTTAGGGGTATATTACTTTTTTCTATGAGTCGGGTTTGTTTTGATAGCTTTTCCCTTAAAAAAAAAATAAATAATTTGAAAAATGGGTTTGTTATTTACTCAGGTTATCTTTGTTGCATTTGAAACATTTTTTTCATGATCTGAAACATTTAAATGCCAATAAAACAAACTAAGAAATCTGTAAGGGGGCATTGTGTGTATTTAAAAAAAACTTCTACTTTTTTTGAATTAGATTTATGTTTTTTCTTACACAACAATAAAAAGTATGAACTTAAAAAAACTTTGTTAAATCTGAAAAGAAAAGCCTTACGAATACCTCCACACAGTGAGTTTATTGGAACAATTTTCTCTGCTAGAAACCACAGGTGACATTTACTGATATAAAAATGTAATCTTCCCAGAAAAAGTAACGCAATGGGAATCAATACTACAATAAGAGGAGCTGAGAGAGAAACCTAATGGGAGGTTGGTAAGATGCAAGAGTTGAAATAGATTTGCTGTATAATGAGCACTCAAAAGTGTCCAAGTTCGTCATCACTTTGTATTTGTGATTCAGTGGAAACAGGCACTACAATTTCAGAAAGCGGTGACACCTTGAAAGTTGGCAGGATTTGTGTCACTTTTATCTAATGGGTACATATTGAGCTGTAAAACCAAAACACAATAATAAGGCTGGTAAGTGCATTCTGAAAAAAAAAAAAAAAAACCTTGAATTTGCCAACTGTAGGAGCAATTTTTGTTCATCCTGTGTCTGTGACCTCTGCTGCAGAGAGAATCCACCCATGGATTGTTTTTGCCCAAACAAAGCCCAAACATTCCACGTTTGATTTGAGCACCGAAGGATACTTTGCTTTTAATGTTGTACTTGCATGTTAGTGTGTGTGTGTGTGTGTGTGTGTGTGTGTGTGTGTGTGTGTGTGTGTGTTAGTGTGTGACGGTGACTGTGTATGTTTAGGTTCTAGAAAACTGAAGCCTATTTGTGAAAATATATTTACATTTAACACCAATTCCTAAGTAAAAAAGAAATCACTGATGTTTTCTTGCCTTTGTGAATACATTTTTTAAGGAAAAGCCAATACAAAGTCTTTTTAGGATTGTTAGGAAGATCTGCTTAGCAGAGGTGGGTAGAAATTAGTTACAATTACTTGAGTAATTGTAACTAATTTTGTTTTAGTCAAACATTTTAAGATAATGTGCTTCTAGGATTAGTTTTACTAATATTGTTTTACCTGAGTACAATATCTGGCTACCCTACCCACATCCAGTTACTTTGCTGAATGAAGAACAGGCATGTTTTAATCAAAAATACACCAAACACAGACACACACTTACATTACAAGTACGAATTCTTCTTTGTATGCAAGATTCATTGTTCTAATGCTATTTCTATCAGCTGAGCCTGCTGTGCCATTTGGAGGTCAAGTGACAATACATTAAACAGTATACAACGTCACTAGAAATACATTACACTGTTCTAACATACATTACCTACTGTAAATATTAGTTCCAAAAACGTATTTTTGAGAAAAAAATATTTCAAAACATTTTTTTGTATTTTGTAATCATGTTAATTTCTATTCTTTTTTGTTTTTTTAAATTACAAGATTTATACATAACTTAATATTTTTGCCTGTCTGAGGACATAATTTTTACAAGTTAAATCAGATGTTATGATAAAAAAGTAGCACAGTGCTTTTTGCCAAATATTTTCTTTGAGTACGTTTTTAGACTACTTTTACTTCTATTTAAGTAAATATACTGTATATATATATATATATATAAGTAATTCTACTCTTACTTGACTACTACTACTCATTTTTTGCTACTCTACCCACTTATGTTCCTAGGTGAATAGGTTAAAATATCCAAACATCTAATAAGTACAACATGGTTACAACATCCCAATGGTTTCAGTTGGCATTGATCTTCACTAATGCCTTGTTCACACCAGATTAGGACCACTGGGGTCTCCACAGCTGTTCATAAATTGCTGGATTTACCGTATTGCAGAACAATAGGGTATAGGTTAAGCACAGCTGCTACCAGGCACCATCATACAACACCCAGTACCCAGATATGTGACCACCACAATAATGAACCACCACTGACTCACCACAGAAGTTTTGTGCATGCTCAAAACTAGAGAGTAACTTTTATGCTACTTAATGCATCATATCTTAGTCCATTGTGAAGAGGGCCTAACATACACTAGCTGAGTATCTGTAGATCAAATGACAATGCAAACTTAAATTTACTAAGATTCTGTGTCAAAAAATATTAAAACACAATCAGAAATGTTATTTTAAATTAGAACCTATTATTATTTGTAACATTATGTTATATTAAGTAGCATCAATACCATAGGTACATGAATGTTGGTAAGACTAAATAAACTAGGAAGGTGTGAATTTACTGTTCAATTAAAAGCTTTTATGTATCATTAACAGTATAATAGGTAACATGCATTCTGAAGATGAAGACACAGACTAGTTTAGAGAACTGTTGCTGCCCTCTGCACATTAAACACATCATAATTTTCATCTTATCACTGTCTTATTGCAAAGAGGTTTGTTTGTGCTCACAAGTTCATCGAGGTTATTTGTCTTGCCAAAGGAAGCCATGAATGAGGCCAAGAATGAAAAGAGTTAAAAAAAGCGAATAGTGTGTTTCAAATGTGGGGCCCTGCAGCCAAAGTAAAGTGCAAAAAAGAAATCTAATATGAGAAGAATTAATTCCGAGCCATAACTAACTTGGACCACACAATGCTTCTCATCTCCCTAAATTCAGAAATTCTCTAGTGTAAGCATCAGGCATTTTAGCAGTATTATTTATATAACATGCATGTTGCAGTGATCACAGAGTTAACAATAATGGAGAAAGATTACCAAGAAATCTCATGACATCTCAGCTGTGGGATGCCAAGAGTTGCATTGCTTCATCCAGGCCTATCCCCTACAGTAAACGGCAACAGAGGCCGAATCAGTCTGACTAAACGACATCTGCTCACTATCATTTATTACTGCATTTGTTCTGTCTCTTCCCATTCCTCGCAACACTGGTTATCTCTACACACCTTGCACCGACTCTGAACAGGCGTGACATGTTGATATACTGTAAGCACATGACATATCTTTAGGTTTTACACCTGTGACAGCCCATTTCTGCTTCTGTGCACAAATGAGTACACACTGTCAACAAAGCAAGACCACAGAGTTTGTTTAAGTCAAATGTAGTGCCAGTTTACTTAATAAAGAAGCCTGTCCTGAAAACATGTGGTAGACATGTTTCATGTTGTACGTTTCCCACGAATAACTGACAAAAAATGCAAGATTACTGAAGCTGACTAAAACTCTGTCTATCCTGCTTAAGTCATACTTTTTCTGCTTCTTTCTACCCAGAGACCTAATATTGTCTACTCCAGCAGCTCCACTGACCTGTGAACGTATGCAAGTTAAACAATGCTTCAATTCAACTATTTTCTTATTTGCTTTGGGCAAGAAACTATGAGCAGCCAAATGTTAGAAAATGCATTTACTGGCTCACTAGCTGTCTCAATGCAACCCTGCCTTCATCTTCCCTCCTCCACAGCTCTTTTGGAGAAGCAATTTGTGAGAGATCCAGAACCTGGGAAACATATAAAATATTTTGTTCTCCTGGTCTACTGAAACCGAGTAATGTTTCATGAAGTCAGCGATTTGACAAGAATGGATGACACTGCACTTATATTTTCTATAACAAAAAAAATATATACTTTATTGCTTGCATCTGAATGTCATGACCAATTACAATAAAATTGTTTATGACTTTGAGGAGTTCGAGGAGTGTGTGGTCTGAATTTGTGAATTAAGACAGCATATCTATATCTATATATCTATATATGTAAATATATATATCTATATATCTAAATATAGATATATAGATATATATAGATATATATATAGATATATATATCTATATATATATATATATATATATCTATATATATATAGATATATATCTCTATATATATATATATATATATCTATATATATAGATATATATCTCTATATATATATATATATATCTATATATATATATATATATC